>VYZT01039072.1:0-19754 GCA_013400735.1 Pomatostomus ruficeps
TGTCCCTGACCCCACAGACACCATGCACACGAGGGGCTGTCCCTGCCCCCAGACCTGTCACACACACAGGNCCACAGACACCACAGACATGAGGGGCTGTCCCTGACCCCAGACCTGTCACACACACAGGGGCTGTCCCAGACCCCACAGACACCACAGACATGAGGGGCTGTCCCTGACCCCACAGAGCTGTCACACACACGGGGGGCTGTCCCTGACCCCACAGAGCCACCACGCACATGAGGGGCTGTCCCTGACCCCAAAGCCACCACGCACACGAGGGGCTGTCCCTGATCCCACAGACACCAACCACAGACACAAGAGGCTGTCCCTGCTGCTCGTTTTGGGGATAAACACACATTCCCATACAAATATTTTATATATCCATGGATTTCCTCCCGGCAAATGCTGTCCCAGCAGTCCCCAAACGCAGAGCAGGGAATAAATCACCTTCCACCCCAAATTAATGGGGATCAGGCGATTTGGGATCTGCGGTGTCTGCCGGCAGTGGGAATTTCCCCGCGTTGTTAACGCCACTGAATTCTGGGCACAGAGCTGCTGATAAGGGGCTGGGATGAGCGGCTCTTATCACCCCGGGGCTCTGCCTCTGCTCTTCCACCCCACAAACACACCGGGCTCATTCCCAACCCCTGGAATCCCGGGATTTGTTAGGGTGGGAAAGCCCTTCAAGGTGATCGTGGCAGGGGGTGGAGCTGGGTGAGTTTAAGGTCCTTCCAACCCAAACCTTGACGGGGTTTTGTGGTAACATTGATGGAAAATGAGGAACACAAACCCTGCACAGACCCCCAAGCTGCCCTGGCTGTTTTCCAGTGCCCATTCCCGAGCCATCGCATTCCCTGGAGCTCCCAGGAACACCGAGGAACCAGGGCAGGGATCCCTGCAGCTTTTCCCCCTGAAGGCAGCATTTCCATGCCCTGGAGGACACCGGGGTGCTGTGAGAGCTATGCAAACCCCGGGAATTCTGACACCGGGGTGCTGTGAGAGCGCTGCAAACCCCGGGAATTCTGACACCGGGGTGCTGTGAGAGCCCTGCAAACCCGGGGAATTCTGACACCGGGGTGCTGTGAGGGAGCTGCAAACCCCGGGAATTCTGACACCGGGGTGCTGTGAGGGAGCTGCAAACCCCGGGAATTCTGACACCGGGGTGCTGTGAGAGCGCTGCAAACCCGGGGAATTCTGACACCGGGGTGCTGTGAGGGAGCTGCAAACCCGGGGAATTCTGACCCCGGGGTGCTGTGAGAGCGCTGCAGACCCAGGGGTGCTGTGAGAGCGCTGCAGACCCAGGGGTGCTGTGAGAGCGCTGCAGACCCGGGGAATTCTGAGGGAAGGACCTCAGCAGCCCGCACGATCCAATTTCCCCTCTAAATGCCTCCGAAAGGTCAGGCTGCTGATGTTTACCGCCAGGTAATAAATGTTAACACCTCTCCCCTCGCAGCCGGGGCTGGGGGCCGGAGAGGTGCCGGGTTTGTGTTTTCCCGTCCATCGGGACGCGCCGAGCCCAGCCAGGCACAGCGCGGCCGGCTCCGAACGCTGGCATTTGCGAATATCCCGTTCCTAATGATTGATTTCGCCTCGGGAAATGGCATTTAAAGCTTTCTCTGGTGCTGCCTGTGCGCCTTTAACGCACCCCAGAGCCCTGCGGCGGCGCGGCTCGGAAAGGGTTAACGGAACGGAGCCCCGCGGAGCAGGCAGAGCCATTAGCCAGGTAATTAATGCTCTGTCTCAATCCAGATAAGATCGCACGCAGGAATAATTAAACGAAACCTCAGGACCCCTCGGATTCCCGTGCCTGGGTTGGAAGTGCCGGGTGCCGGTGGAAACTGGGAATGGAGCGGGGAGGTGACAAAGGAAAGGAGGTCACCTCTGAGGTGGCCCTGGGTTTATTCCTGGGGTTCCATCACTGGGTCTGTCCCTGGGGTCTCATCACCCCTGAGGTGGTCCCGGATCTGTCCCTGGGGATCCCATCACCTTTAATATGGCACTGGATTTATCCCTGGAGATTCCATCACCCCTGAGGTGGCACTGGCTTTATTCCAGGGAATTCCATCACCTCTGAGGTGGCCCTGGGTTTATCCCTGAAATTCCATCACTGGATTTATCCCTGGAGATTCCATCACCCCTGAGGTGGCACTGGGTTTATTCCAGGGAATTCCATCACCTCTGAGGTGGCGCTGGGTTTGCCCCTGGGGATTCCAACATCCCCGAAGTGGCACTGGGTTTATCCCAGAGGGTTTCATCACTGGGTTTGGCCCTGGGGATTCCATCACTGGATTAATTCCAGGAGATTCCATCACCTCTGAGGTGGCCCTGGATTTATCCCTGGGGTTCCATCACCTTTAATGTGGCCCTGGGCTTATCCCAGGGATTCCATCACCTGTGATGGATCACTGGGTTTGTCCCTGGGATTCCATCACCCCTGAGGTGGCACTGGGTTTATCCCTGGGATTCCATCACCTTTGATGGATCACTGGGTTTATCCCAGAGGGTTTCATCACCTCTGAAGTGACCCTGGGTTTGGCCCTGGGGATTCCATCACTGGATTAATTCCAGGAGATTCCATGACCTCTGAGGTGGCCCTGGGTTTATCCCTGAAATTCCATCACTGGATTTATCCCAGGGAATTCCATCACCGCTGAGGTGGCCCTGGGTTTATCCCAGCGGATTCCATCATCCCTGATGTGGCACTGAATTTATCCCTAGGGTTCCATCACCTTTAATGTGGCACTGGGTTTGTCCCAGGGAATTCCATCACCTTTGATGGATCACTGGGTTTGTCCCAGGGAATTTTGTCACCTCTGAGGTGGCCCTGGGTTTGTCCCTGGGGATCCCATCACCTGTGAGGGATCACTGGGTTTATCCCAGAGGGTTTCATCCCCTCTGCCGTGGCCCTGGATTTATCCCAGGGGATTCCATCACCTTTGATGGATCACTGGGTTTATCCCAGGGGATTCCATCACCTTTGATGGATCACTGGGTTTATCCCAGGGGATTCCATCACCTTTGATGGATCACTGGGTTTATCCCCGGGCATTCCCAGGGACACACCCAGTGTCACCTCAGGGGTGATGGAACCCCAGGGCGGAGCTGAGCCCGCCCCGGGCTGGGTGCCGCCCTCACAGCCACAGGGTCACGGGATTATTTCGGGATTTTAAAACCATCAAATCCAACCTGGGGCCGATCCCCACCTCCCACCCACACCGAGCACTGAGAGCCACCTCCAGCTGCAACCAAAGCTTTCCCAAACCTTTATTTTCTCCCTCTTCTGGCCCCTCTGTATTTCCGCAATCACCTCTTGTTCGTGTTTTCTTTTCTTTTCACCTCTCTCATCCTGCAGACATTTTGGAATCATTCCAGAGCTGCTGGTACAGGTGGGAACAGTTTAAAACCCAAAATCTCCTCCTCCAGAGAGGTTTTCCTTCTCTCCTCCTTGCTTTTTCCTTCTTGCAATTTAATTCCCTTTCATTCTCCCTCAGCTCAAAGGCTCAGGGAACGGTTTGGGCTGGAAGGGCTCTCAGAGGTGACCTGGTCCAGCCCCCCCGCCACGGGCAGGGACAGTTCCGGCCCCTGCGTGGCAGAGGTGACAGGATTCCTGTCAGCCTTGTCACAGGGCTAGAACAAATCCTGTTGGATTCCTCCACCTGGTGACTCCTGAGCAGTGCTGTGTCTGCTGCCCGGGCTCGCTGCCACTCACGGGCTGCACCTCAGAGAGGAGGTCAGGAGCTTCTTAAGAAACGACTTTTCCATCTGAAAACGAGAACCCGGTGACTCAGAAGCGGCAGAGAGCATGAATTATTCCAGCAAAGCTGGGTTTTTAATGGGAAAAGATGCTCCAGGGCCTGAAATTACCATTCTGACCCCATAACTGCCTGGATTTCATTCTGAGGCGAGGTGAGGGCGGGGTGGGAGCTGTTCCTCCCCTGCCGGGCCCTCGGGGGATGAGCTCTGGGTGATCGTGTGAGTGATAAACTCAAAATGTCCCCCACAGGGTACCTGAAATTTATGAAATTTGTGTTATCCCGAACTCTGGGATAAAGGATTGGATTTCCAGGCTGTGAGGAAAACATTAATCATGGAATCCTGGAATGGTTTGGGTGGGAAGGAACCTGAAATCCCCCCCAGTGCCACCCCTGCCATGGCAGGGACACCTCCCACTGTCCCAGGTGCTCCAGCCCCAATGTCCAGCCTGGCCTTGGGCATTCCAGGGATCCAGGGGCAGCCACAGCTGCTCTGGCAATTCCAGCCCAGCCAGGAATTCCCAATTCCCAAGATCCCACCCCAATCTCCCCTTTTCCAGCTCCAAGCCCTTCCCTGGCTCCTGTCCCTCCCTCCCATTTAATGCCCTGCAGGAAAAGCGACTGCAGCTTCCCTGAGAGCACAGAATTATCCAGCCCCTCTGGCTTTTAGGTGAAAATCCTCCGGATCAGGCACAAATGAAGCTTTTGCTCCCCCAAAAGATTTAAACCCCCCTGGTTTTCCTTTTCCTTTCTGTGTTAAGCAAATCCCCACCCCAGTCGATGAAGCCGCAGCTGCCGGAGCTCGCTGGGGTTCCCCGGGATGCTTTTGTCCAGGGACTCCGCTAAAGGCCACGGCGCGGAGCTCGGAATCAGGCAGGAAATGTCAAAAGCCTGGCCTAAAGCCCATTAAGGTTTAATTTTGTAGAGCTGCCTCTCAGCTTTTTCATAATAAAAATGTTCCCTGGCAGTTCTTAACTTGTGTGACAGCTCCCGAGGAAAACTGAAACAAATCGTGAAGGTGTTTCTGTGTTGTCCTTTCCAGAGGTGCTCTGGAACCACCTGATCTCGTCACTTCAGAATTACCCAAGCCTCAGAAAAAAAATAGCAATGAGCTGGGAAATGCCTGTTTTTAATCATCTTATAAACAATTTTATAAATTAGTAATGTTACAGAGGCCAATCATGTGACCGGATGTGACTTGGTGAGGACAAAATAATTCCATTACAAATGGGAAAACAGAATTCCATCGTAAATGGGACAAAAGAATTCCATTTTAAACGGGGAAACAGAATTTCATCATAAATTGGAAAACAGAATTTCATCATAAATTGGAAAACAGAATTTCATCATAAATGGGACAAAATAATTCCATTGTAAATGGGAAAACAGAATTCCATTGTAAATGGGAAAACAGAATTCCATTTTATGTGGGACAAAAGAACTCCATTAAAAACAGGAAAAAAGCTGCACATCAAAAGCTCCGGAAAAGCTGGGATGTGTTTTTCCAGCCAGGACCACGAGGTCACTGTCAGTGATCCGGATTTATCCTGCAACAGGAATTGAACCAAATAACGATCTGGGTGTGCCGTGGGAGCCCGGGAACACGGGAAAAGCCGCTCCAGAGGATTCTGCCGCACAGGACACGAGTCCCTCGGGAGGAGCGGGCCCGGAGCGGCTGCGCTCCCATGAAATATTCACAGCCTCGGCAGCAGAGCGAGGAACAGCGAGTGACACCGGCGCGGGGATGATTACAGCGCTCCGGCAGCCGGGATTAGAATTCAGAGTGATCCCGATAAATTGGAAAATGGTCGGGAATCAAAGCGACAAAATTCGATGGAGACAAGTGCACATACAAATGAGAGGAAAACAAACATTCCCACCCGGGAGCGGGGCTGGGGAAAGCAGCGGCGGTGACAGCTGCAAACAAACCGAGCGGGAGTTAATAATGTCACCCTGTCACCAGGAGGGAGTGCGGGACGGGCCAGGTGTGCGGGGAGGGCTCCGGGAATGGGAATGGGAATGGGAATGGGAACGGGGTGTGCAGGGAGAGCTCCGGGAATGGGAATGGGAATGGGAATGGGAATGGGAATGGGAATGGGGTGTGCAGGAAGAGATCTGGGAATGGGGTGTGCAGGGAGCTATGGGAATGGGAATGGGAATGGGAATGGGAATGGGAATGGGAATGGGAATGGGAATGGGAATGGGAATGGGAATGGGGTGTGCAGGGAGAACTCTGGGAATGGGAATGGGAATGGGAATGGGGTGTGTAGCGAGAGCCCCGGGAATGGGAATGGGGTGTGCAGGGAGCTCTGGGAATGGGGTGTGCAGGGAGAGCAGCGGAAGAACCCAGTTAGGAGGGAATGGGGACGCTGTCCTTGGGGAATTTGGGGATGGATGTGCCAGGGCCGGTCAGAGCCGCTCCTGCCCGGGCAGCACCAGGGACAGCGGCATTCCCGCCGCGCTCCGGAGCTGCAGGGTGGCGAAGGAAACCCACAGGAACACTAAAACCTATCCCGGAGTTAGGAATAACATAAATTCCACCTGCCCCAGGTAACCTGTGGGGGACATTTTGGGTTTATCACTCACATGGTCACCCAGAGCACATCCCAAAATTTGGGAACAAAAATTCCACCCGAGTTCAGGATAACACAAATCCCACCCGAGTTCAGGATAACACAAAATCCACCTGTCCCGGGTACCCTGTGGGGGACATTTTGGGTTTATCACTCACACGATCACCCAGAGCACATCCCAGAGCTCAGGATAACAGAAATCCCACCTGTCCCGGGTACCCTGTGGGGGACATTTTGGGTTTGTCACTCCCATGATCACCCAGAGCTTTGTGGCGCACATTAAAACCCCCAGCAGAGCGGTCGGGATGGCTCTGGGAAGCTCCGCGTTCCCAAAGGGAAGAGGAAAGCGCAGCTCTCGCAGCCCCGGTTGTTCCTCGGCAGAGCTCTCTGCTGCCGCCTGGAACAAAACATTCCCGGCAGGAAACCCCCGGGAGAGCGGCTGGGGCGGCTCCGCGGCTTTCCCTGCTGTGGGGAGGAGGAAATCGCATTTTGTGGTTTGTGGATGAGTTCCCTGGAGCACCGGAGGGGTTGGGATGGGTGACCTGTGGCACAGGGAACGGGAAGGGCGGAGCTGCAGACGGGCGGGGTGGCGATTTTAGGGACCTGCCCTCCCTCAGGGGCATCAGGGGCTGTGCCAACCACCTGGGACAGCAGCGGGGCAGGGACTGAGGCCGGGAGCAATCTGAAATAGTAAAAATAATAGAGTATTATAATAATAAATTCTAATAATAAAATATAAGAATGATAAAATATAATAACAATAGTAATAATAATAATCGTGATGATGATAATAATAACAACAGCAATAATAATAATAATAATAATAATAGTACTAGTAGTAGTAGTAGTATTAGTAGTAGTGGTGAGCCAGCTAGGCCTGGGCAGCAGCACAGCACCCACAGCAGAGTCCCAGAGAGGGACAGGGGATCCAGGGACAGGAGCCAGGGAATGGCTTGGAGCTGGAAAAGGGGAGATTGGGGTGGGATCTTGGGAATTGGGAATTGCTGGCTGGGCTGGAATTGCCAGAGCAGCTGTGGCTGCCCCTGGATCCCTGGCAGTGCCCAAGGCCAGGCTGGACATTGGGGCTGGAGCACCTGGGACAGTGGGAGGTGTCCCTGCCATGGCAGGGGTGGCACTGGGGGGGATTTAAGGTCTCTTCCAGCCCAAGCCATCCCATGGTTCCATGATCTGTTTCTCACTCTCCTCTCTGGATCACATTCCCATCAGATTCCCTTTAAACCACTGAGAAATCCCCCTGGACGCTGCTGCTGCTGCCGCTTCTCTCCCGGTGCCCTGAGTTTGCACAGGAGCAGCGATCCCAACCCTGACCCCAAAAGGGACAAACGGAGCTGCTGCCACCCCTGCCCTGTCCCCAGGCACCTCCAGGCTGTGGGGACAGGAGGGATCGGGTCCAGCAGAGGGATCGGGGCCAGCAGAGGGATTGGGTCCAGCAGGGGAGGGATCTTAAATCTGGTGTCACCTCCAGCCCCAGGGAACGCTCAGGAGGAGCTGGACCCTCACCCCAAGAGCTCAACCCCTCCTGTCCCACCCCACAGTCACCTTCTCCCGGGGATCCAATGCTCCCTGTTTGTTTTCCTGGGAGATGCATCCCACACCCTTCCGCTGCCTCAGCCGCTGCTCTTCCCACCCAGCCCAAAACCAACATTGCAGTTGGGAAAATCCCAGAGAATGAGGGCAGAACACCCCAAACTCCCCCCGGGCTGCAATCCCGGGAATGAGGGCAGAACACCCCAAACCCCTCCCAGGCTGCTCCCACAGCCTCTGACTGCACATCCTGCCCCAGCAGGTCCTGTTTTCCAGAGAAATCACAGAGATCCCACCCCAAACACACCAGGCTGCTGGGACTGCGCTGCCTCGCTTCTGAGTCTGTAACAAAATGGATTTTTTTTCCATTCTTCCCCAATTCTGTCTAAATTTTAATCGAGAGTTGCTTTCCCTGGGAAGGAGCCCTTCCACCTTTAATCTTAATTAGCAGAGAACCCAAACTCCTGCCAAGCCTCGCGCTGCTCCATCACGGAGCAGAAAATGGGCTGGGGATTTTGTACCGCACCAGAGCCACGGGGTTTGATTTTTATTTTTATGTTTTTTTCTACTGCTGCAAAAATGATGGAAAGTACCAGAAAAAGAGGATTGCAGGGGCAGGAAATGAGGATTGCAGGGGCAGAAAAGGAGGATTGCAGGGGCAGAAAACGAGGATTGCAGGGGCAGAATATTAGGATTGCAGGGGCAGAAAAGGAGGATTGCAGGGCAGGAAATGAGGATTGCAGGGGCAGGATATGGGGATTTCAGGGGCAGAGAACGGGGATTGCAGGGGGAGGAAATGAAGATTTCAGGGACCTGGCAGCAGCAGCGAGCCCCAGGGTGGGCTGGAGACTGCAGAGGAGCTGCCGTGGCCTCTGCAGACCCCGAACATTCCCGGTTTTTTTCCAGGAGCTCTTCCCATAAAAGGCAGCCATAAAGGGATGGCAGCAGAGCTTCCAGCAGGATCCAAAGGCGGCAGCGGCCCAGCGCACAGAGAGTGATTAAAGCGCCAATTAACACCCGAGCGATGCCTCTCCTGGCCAGCGGAACGGGCCCTGCTCAAAGGGGCTTTATTGACTCCGCTTTTCCCCGGCTGATTTATCCAAGAGAGAAAATAAAGCCCAGCTTTGCTTTTTTTTGTCTTTTTTTCCTGAGCAGATTTACCCGTTTTTATCATGTCTGCCTTAGTGAGCGTTTCTCTCTGGCTTTGTCCTCCGAAAGCACAAAGTCACAATAAGCAGAACACGCATTTTAATGGGTAAAAATCCCTCAGGAGCTGCAGAGGCACCAAAGGCAGCCTGGGCTCCTCCTGGGCCGGCCTGGAGAGCAGAGCTGGAGGTGGAAAACGCCAGGGAGGAGGAGCAGCTGCCCTGGAAAGGCACCAAAGTGGGCAGAGAGAGACTGGGGAGTGTTTCTTTATCATAAATCCCAAAATTCCAGAATGATTTGGGTTGGGAGGGATCTTAAATTCCATCCAGTGCCACCTCCCACTGTCCCAGGTGCTCCAGCCCCAATGCCCAGCCTGGCCTTGGGCACTGCCAGGGATCCAGGGGCAGCCACAGCTGCTCCAGGCATGATTTTTTCCTCATCTTTAAATTTTAAATTGTTAAATGTGAATGTCCCCTCACCTCCAGACCTCGCCTGGGACACCCAGCTTAGAAAATGCCACGTGCACTGGCCAGAGAAATAACAACCTAAAAACGGCTCCAAAGAACAGGAGGAAAACAAAGGAGGGAGTGCAAATATCTGGGAGAATCAGTTAATCAACGAGATTATAAACCCAGGGCAATAAAACTATTATTTCCCTCAAACATATCATTAACTCTAATACTCTGCTGCCCGGCTTTATTGAAATCAAGGACGTGACAGGTTTTAAAAATTAGAGATTTTTCTGGTTTAAAGTCAGAAAAAAAAAATAAAAATGCAGGATTGCTGGGGAGAGGGAAAGGAGCTGGGTAGGAATTGAGATTCCAGAGAGGGCTCCTTTCCCAGGGCAGGGGGGGTCCTGGCAGCCCCTCCCACAGGGACAACCTTTGGGGAGGGGATTCTGTGCCCCTCGCGGGACATTTGATAAATCAGAACCATTTCTGTGATTGATCCAGACAAATAAATTATTGGTTACAGATGACAGAGCACTGCAGGGGTCTGCCAGGAAAATTAACCCACACCCGCCAGGGGTTTGTGTCCAAGCAGGAGCCAGAGGAGTTCTGTGACTTTATTGGAATGAAGGGAGAGGCCCTGGGCATTTCCCACGGGGTCTCTCACATTCCTGCAGGATGCAGCCGCCTTTTTATCCCAAATTCCCGGCCCCATTTCCCTCTCTCTTTCCCCATGGATTTGAGAGGTGCAGACTCCCCAAATTCCTAACACAGACCCCTTCTAATGTGTGCTCCCCTTTTTCCTTTTCCTCTGGAATTCATGGGTTTTCCCACTGTTTCTTTCCCCCCTCAGTGTCCGGCTTTCTCTACCAGCAGACCCACAGTTGTTCGGAAAGTCAAATCCCTCTCATTCCTTCCATCAGTCACTGGAATTCCTCCCATTGTCTCTTCCACCTCTCAGCATCCGGCTTTGCCCATCAGCAGACCTGAGGTTTGTTTGAAAAGACAAATTCCTTTTGTTCTTTTCAATCCACCCCAGGATGGGCTCATCCCACCAGAAAACCTCTCCTGGATTCCCTGAGGGTGACCAAAAACCAACCCAACCGTGCTCCACCAGCCCTAAAGCTCTGGAATCAAAGTTCAGAGGAACCCTAAAGAAAATCAACCCTTGAGAAGAAACAGGAAACAGANAGGAGTGGAATTGCTTTGCCAGGCCTGTCTATCCTGTGCTGGAACACCGGGATAGAGCCTGGGGGAGCTCTCAGACTCAGAGAAGTGATGGCAGCAAATCCCAGACTGGTTTGGGNTTGAGAAGAAACAGGAAACAGAAACACATGCACATGCTCCAAACCCCACAGGGCAGAGGTTTAAAAAGCTGAAATATCCCAAAGCTCACCCCAGGTGTCCCCCAGCCCAGCCAGGCATGGGCAGCACCCTCCCCTCGTGAGCTGCACCTCAAAGGCAGCCCCAGGGAGCCCTGAGAGCCAGGGGAGGTGGGCAGCACCTGAAATCACAGCCCGAGCTGCTGAGGAATGGGGCATTTGCCGGGAATTCCGATGGATTGGCCTCCAAGCTGCTGAGGAACGGGGCATTTCCATGGAATTCCAATGGATCGGCCTCCGCCTGCCCTGCCGAGGTGGATCTCATCAAGGCTGGATCTCGTCAATATTCTAATTAGCACTCCCCTCCTGCCCCTGTCCTCCCAGCCGGGGATGAAGTTCTGCTTCTCTCAGGAAATTATTCAGGATGTTTATTCATGATCCTGCTCTGCTCGGGGACTCGGGATCCTCGGAAGGATCGGGGTGAATTCCAAGCACGGGCGTGTGCCAGGCAGGAGGGGTGGGAAGAGCTGTGGGAATGGGATGGGATGGGATGGGATGGGATGGGATGGGATGGGATGGGATGGGATGGGATGGGATGGGAGGAGAAGTGGAATTGCTTTGCCAGGCCTGTCTATCCTGTGCTGGAACACCGGGATAGAGCCTGGGGGAGCTCTCAGACTCAGAGAAGTGATGGCAGCAAATCCCAGACTGGTTTGGGTTGGAAGGGACCTCAAATCCCCCCCAGTGCCACCCCTGCCATGGCAGGGACACCTCCCACTGTCCCAGGTGCTCCCAGCCCCAATGTCCAGCCTGGCCTGGGACACTGCCAGGGATCCAGGGGCAGCCACAGCTGCTCTGGCAATTCCAGCCCAGCCAGCAATTCCCAATTCCCAAGATCCCACCCCAATCTCCCCTTTTCCAGCTCCAAGCCATTCCCTGGCTCCTGTCCCTGCAGCCCTTGTCCCCAGTCCCTCTCCAGCTCTCCTGGAGCCCCTTCAGGCCCTGGCAGGGGCTCGGAGCTCTCCCTGGATCCTTCCCTTCTCCAGGGGAACATTCCCAGCTCTCCCAGCCTGGCTCCAGCCCCTGGAACTCCTCCATGGTCTCCTCCCCTTTAAATCTGGTTTTATACAGAAATTAAGGGTTAGAAGCACTTGACCTTTTTAACACATCCAAGGGAAAAGTCAGAGCCAATTTCTCTCTGTTTTTAGAGCCATCATGGCCAGGCCATTCTGATTCTTTAATTTAGCAAAAAAAAGCCATAATGAGAAGCAAAGGCTGGAAGGTGAAACTAAACAAACCTGGAGTAGGAATAAAGTTAATTAAGCAGGGAAGGCACTACCTTAAAATGGAGCAGATTCTCTATAATTTGAAGACTTAATTACATGATTATCCTCGAGGAGATGCCCAGCCTGGAGGCTGCAGCTTTCCTGGGAGGGAGCAGGGAGCGATCCCAGCCCTCCCTGAGCACCTCCCACATTTCACAGGGCCCTGCACTGGGATTGGGATTGGGAATGGGGCTCAGGGCCCCCACAACAAAGCTCCCTCTGCTCCTTTCTGGATGACAAGGGCCAGGCCTGGCTGAGCTTTTCCAGGCGTTCAGAGGCTGATCTGGAACTCCTGGAGCAAAGGAGGCTCCCGAGGGATCTTTTCCTTCTCTGGAATTCCCTGGCAGGAGGGGCAGCCGGGGGGGTCGGGCTCTGCTGCCAGGGCCCAGGGACAGGAGCAGAGGGAACGGCCTCAGGCTGGGCCAGGGGAGGCTCAGCTTGGACAGCAGCAGGAATTTCCCCATGGAAAGGGAGCTCAGGAACTGCCCAGGGAGGTTTGGAGTACCCGTCCCTGGAGGTGTCCCGGGAATTCCTGGAGGTGGCACTCGGGGACAAGGTGGCACCGGGCACAGCTGGGACTCCATGGGCTGGGAGGGCTTTTCCAGCCTCAGGGATCCTGGGAATCCAGCTCCTTTTAAAACAGCTGCTGGCCCTCCAAACCCTGTTCCTGCATTCCTGCCTGGAGCTGCATCCCGATGAGTCTGAGCAGCTTCTGGGCCTCGGGCTGCTCTGTGCATCCACCTCGTTCAAATCCCAGCTTTTCCCGGGCTCTGGGCAGCTGGGGGAGGACAGGGAGGATCAGGTCTCTCCTCCATTCTTAGCACAGGCAGAACTGCATCCCACACTCATTTTGCCAGGATCTAGAAACTGCCAGGGACACAGAACCCTCCCGCAGCCAGTGGTCGTCTCTCAAAACAGCCCAAACCTGGGGCAGGGGGAGCTCCCAAATGCAGAAATGTTTCAGAAATGCACCTGAAACAGCATCACCTGACAGAGTTTCCTTCACAGAGCAGCCATTCCAGGCACGCTGTGCATTGTGTGGGAGAAAAGGGAACAATTCCAGGAGCAACGAATCAGCCAGGGAGAGCCCTCTTGGTGGCAGGGGAGGGTGGGCCCTGCTCCCAGCCCTGTTCCGTGCCCTCCGGAGCTTCCTCAGCCATCCATGGGGGGTTCAGGCCCCTCTACAACAGAAAAACAATTTCTATTGTGAAAAACAATTCTGGCACAGGGTGGAATTCAATGTGAAAAACAATCCTGGCACAGCTGTGGCTGCCCCTGGATCCCTGGCAGTGCCCAAGGCCAGGCTGGATGTCACTTGGAGCACCTGGGACAGTGGGAGGTGTCCCTGCCGTGGCAGGTGGGCACTGGGGGGGGATTTAAGGTTCCTCCCTTTAACCCAAACCACTCTGGAATTCTGGATCCACATTCCACCTGGAGCTGTGCTTGTGTCCTGCTCCATAAACAGCCTCTCCCTGCTGCTGCTTTCTCTGCTCTGTTATTCCAGGGCTGTTTTCCCTCAGTGCTGTCACCAGCACAGCCCAGCTCCCGCTCAGAGCCTCTCCCAGCGCTGCTCCGACTGTTCCTTCTCCATCCCTCACCCCTCCCAGCTCCCAGCGCATCCTGCTGCTTTTTGGGAGGTTTTCTGCAGGCTGGGATTTCCACAAGCTCCTGAACTCCCTCATTACTGCGGCTCCAGCCCCGCAGATCGTGCAGAAGTTTCACTGGGGCCGGCAATAATCAAACAACACCACAGAGGAAACTCCCGGGAGGATGCCTGAAGAAAACTCCAGCCCAAACAGGGCCCTGATCAAAGCAGGGAAATCTGGCAGCGTTTGACAGCAGGAACTCCCCTTCACGCTGCCGGCAGGTGAGAGCTGCCTGCTCGGGCTGGGAAATGCCTTTGAAAAACACATTTCCCAGAGTTTGTGGATGCTTCCTCCACGGAGAGCTCCCCAAATCAGCTCCTCCTGGGCACGCACAACCAGCAGAAGTAGGGCAGCGAGAGGGGGAGCGGCTGGAGGTGCCCCCAGGGTCGCGGCCCAAATTCCTGTTTATATTTAGATGTCCTCAATAGCAGCACCGGCCTCTGGTTGTGCTTCCCATGGACGGGGGGAGCAGCGAGGTTGGGCTCTGCCGGGGGCTGGGATCACACAAGCACTAATTAATCTCTCATTTGTCTGTGGAATTAACTCCTGGCAGCTGTTCCTTGCCCTGCTCCCTGTCCCCGTGGTGACCGGTGTCACCGGGCCACCAGCACACCCCTCAGACCCAGCTTTGGGGCCTGACTCCAACCCGAATTATCCCCCCTCCATCTCTGGTTTTATGGTGCAGGACTCAAGCCGAGGCTTTGTGAGGGAAAATTTCCTCCCAAATAAAAGTTTGTCAATAAAAAGCCCTTTCTGCCCGGCCTCCCGCAGACCCATCAGGAGCCGCCGCCTTTGTGGGTTTGCCAAAGGCCTTCCCTTTAATAAAAAGTGAACTTATTGACAAGCTTTCCCGGCTGCTCTTGGCCGAGCTTTTGTAAAGATATAATTGTCAGGATGATATAGATTTATTTGGCAGCCCGGCTAGGCCTGAGAAATTACAGCCGCACCTTCCTGTCAGACACGCGCCTGCAGCCAAATTGGGCTGGAATTGTGCGCCAGGGCTCCATGGGGGACGGCGGGAGATGGCAATTCCAGGGCCTGGGCACTAACGGGGAAAGGGGAACAACAAAAGAGAGAAAATACAATGTTATGTTTAAAGTTAGAAAGGAGAAAAGAAAAAATTCCCTCTTTTCCAGGCCTCATTAATCAGCCTCTGGTGGGAAAACTCTGGGAGCATTTGCCCAAAAAACCTGTGGATGTCCCATCCCTGGGAGTGTCCGGGCTGGACACTGGGGCTTGGAGCAGCTGGGACACTGGGAGGGGTGGCAGGGGTGGCACTGGGTGGGGTTTGAAGTCCCTCCCATCCCAAACCATTCTGGGATTTCAGGTCTCTGCAAGGTTTGGATTTTTGGGATTGTTTTCCTTTGTCCATGCCCAAGGAATGGGGTTACTCAGGTTATAAACACTCAGGAAAGGCCATCAATATTCAAAAATAACGAGTTCCAAACACCCTCCTCTGCCTCAAGCCAGCCCTTGGCCCCACCAGGATGGGCCGGGAAAATCCCCCTGGGCCAGGAGCTCCAGGATTCCCAAATGAACTCTGCCCTTCCCAAGCGAGGGGATAAATCAGACACATAAAATGAACTCCAATTCCTTACAGACTCATCCTGATCTCAAGCAGTAAAACAGCAGAAGGATTTTCCCTCTCTGCATAAAAGAACACTTAAAATTCATCAAATAAGGATTTTTCAGAAAACAGGGGTTAGATGGGATCTTGGGAATTGGGAATTCCGGGCTGGGCTGGAATTGTCAGAGCCGCTGTGGCTGCCCCTGGATCCCTGGCAGTGCCCAAGGCCGGGCTGGACATTGGGGCTGGAGCCCCTGGGACAGTGGGAGGTGTCCCTGCCATGGCAGGGGTGGCACTGGGGGGGATTTAAGGTCCCTCCAACCCAAACAATTCCAGGATTCCGGGATATCGCCCAGCATTCCCTACAGCAGGGCACTGCTGTTCCGGAAAGCTCCGGAGAGTTTTACCGAGGATCAGTGGAGTGAAACCTGGAGCCCAGAAACTTCTGCAGCCTCTTAATTGAAGTATTCCCATTAATGGGAAACTTCTGTGGCCTCTTAATTGCAGTTTTCCCATTAACGGAGCCGCGTGGATGTGGAATCTCCCACCCTGAGCCGGCGGCCCTGGCTGAGCGGGGCATTTATCAATGAAACGAATCCTTTCCAGGTGGAAGCGCCTCTGCCTCCCAATTAGGCTGCGGTGAGGGATGGGAGCACGGGGAAATTGCTCTCCTTAATTAATCCCCGTGTGGAGCTTCTGCGGAGTCATCGCTCAGCCGCTGCCGTGGGGCATCCGCGGGCACGGCCGGGGCATCCGCGGGGAAAGTTCCGTGTTCCTGCTCCATCCCGGGAATCCACGGGGAAAGTTCCCTGCTCCTGCTCATTCCCAGGGTGCTGCGAGCATCCCCCAGGACAGGGGGAGTCACCAACCTCTCCTTTCACCGCTCAGGATCCCAAAGCAGAGCTGGGAATTGATAAATAGATAAATCAATTTATTTATCAGGTCAGGTCTGAAGGAGCCGTCCCGCTCCTGGTGCTCCTCGGGCAGCGCAGGCCTCGGAGTTGCCCTTCCTTGGAGGGAAAGAGCTGGAGGAGTTTTCCTTTCTGTCACCACCACACCTTAGAGACGTGGTGGAGCTCCCACCTCACATTATCTAAAACCATGGGATCAAACCTGTTTTGACAGATCTTACAGGGTTTAAATCGGGCAGACTTTCAGCACCTCACATTATCTAAAACCTCGGAGCAAACCCTGTTTTCCAGCCCATCCTTACCCTCACCTTTCCCTGACACCCAGACCCTCGTCCCTCCCTCTCCAGCATCCCCAGATGTTCCCACCCCTGTTCCACCTTCTGTGGGATTTAAAAAAAGCAGTTTCAAGTTCAGCTGGACAGGGATCACTCCAGGTGCTCCCTTGAACTCAAACTGCAGTAAATGCATTATCAGATCGATGCCCCTGGAGCTCTCAAAATCCAGGGAAAATCAACCAAACCCTCCTGTTCCAGGGACCAGTAAAATGCAGGTGCATCACCCTCGTCTGGGTGGCTCCAACACCGACTCACACCCCAATTCCAATTACCTTCAGCTCGTTAAATGGGAAATGAGTTTGTTGTCATCTCGCCTCAAACATTCCTAATTGGGGGGAAAAAAAAAATCCTCCAGCAGCTTCCAGTTCATTCCTAGACCAGAATGAAACCACGAAACTGCTGCCTCCCAGGAGCTGCTCCCCAGTTCCAGGGCCAGCTGGGCAGGGGGGCTCCTCCCTCACACCCAGCCAAGATGATTTTTCCTTTTTTCTTTCACATCCCTTTCACACAATTCCGTGTATCCACAGGTATTACCATGCACACTTGTCATTTTTTAAGTAATTAATTAATTTAAGCCTGATCACTCAGCACAGTTCCAGTGTTCTGTGGGGCCAGGAGACCAAACACCCCAGAAACTGCGCGGCCAAAAAACCAAAAATTTTTACACAGTTCCGTGTATCCACAGGTACTCCCATGCAAACTTGGAATTTTTTAAGTAATTAATTAATTTAAGCCTGATAACTCAGCATAATTCTAATATTCTGTAAAGCCTAGAAACCAACCACCCCAGAAACTGCACAGCCGAAAACCCAAATATTCTACTATTTTCGGGGACCAAAATTCCCTTCTAAAACACGTTCTAGAAACTAAAAATCATTCCACCCAAGGAGGTGGGGGAAGATTCCATAAATGAGGAAAATACCACACCAAGCTCCCTTTATTGGGTACCCTTATAAAATATGCTAATTTATAAAGTCTGTAAATTGGATTTACCATGGGGAGGGCACTGTGATGCGTTCCACACTGACAAAGTGATGATACCCCGATAAAATCCTATTAAAAATACCAAAATAACAACCCCCTAACCCTGTAACTGTGCCAAACTTTCATTTCCTGAGACCAAAAAAAGCATCGGGGGCACCTTTAACGCGCAGAGCGATCCATTCAACGATAAATGTATAAAAAAAGGGACTCTGGAGCCCCTGTCCCGCCTGTTTCTCCCATGGGATGGATGGAAACACCAGGAAAACCCCGCTCTGTGACAGAGCAGTGTCCAGGCGGCTCCTGGAGGGTCTCAGCGAGGGCTGGGAGCCGGGAATCTCCACATTCCCATGTGGAATTACACCCTGGAGTCAGAATTGTCCATGTTCCACACCCAGGTGCTGGGCAGCCCTCAAGGTTGTCCCAGTTTCTCCCATTAAATCTGTTCTGGGCAGCAGCTCTGGGCTGGCTGGGCCAGAGAAAAAAAATTCAATATCAGGAGTTGCTGCAGCTTCCCCAACAGTTCATCAGCAGAAGGCTGATCGATGCACGGCCGATCAATTCAGTGATCAGCCGATCAATTCAGTGATCAGCAGCGACCTGAGGAGACCTCAGGGGTGTGTGCACAACCAGGGAGCGCCAGGGAACCCCCCCTTCTCCGGGGTGCAGCTCTGAACCCCCAGACCCAGCTCTGAGCACCAGGGAACCCCTCTGTCCCTCGAGCTCTTAAGCNGCTCTGAACCCCCAGACCCAGCTCTGAGTCCAGGGAACCCCTCTGTCCCTGGAGCTCTGAACCCCCAGACCCAGCTCTGAGTCCAGGGAACCCCTCTGTCCCTGGAGCTCTGAACCCCCAGACCCAGCTCTGAGTCCAGGGAACCCCTCTGTCCCTGGAGCTCTGAACCCCCAGACCCAGCTCTGAGTCCAGGGAACCCCTCTGTCCCTGGAGCTCTGAACCCCCAGACCCAGCTCTGAGTCCAGGGAACCCCTCTGTCCCTGGAGCTCTGAACCCCCAGACCCAGCTCTGAGTCCAGGGAACCCCTCTGTCCCTGGAGCTCTGAACCCCCAGACCCAGCTCTGAGTCCAGGGAACCCCTCTGTCCCTGGAGCTCTGAACCCCCAGACCCAGCTCTGAGTCCAGGGAACCCCTCTGTCCCTGGAGCTCTGAACCCCCAGACCCAGCTCTGAGTCCAGGGAACCCCTCTGTCCCTGGAGCTCTGAACCCCCAGACCCAGCTCTGAGTCCAGGGAACCCCTCTGTCCCTGGAGCTCTGAACCCCCAGACCCAGCTCTGAGTCCAGGGAACCCCTCTGTCCCTGGAGCTCTGAACCCCCAGACCCAGCTCTGAGTCCAGGGAACCCCTCTGTCCCTGGAGCTCTAAACCCCCAGACCCAGCTCTGAGTCCAGGGAACCCCTCTGTCCCTGGAGCTCTGAACCCCCAGACCCAGCTCTGAGTCCAGGGAACCCCTCTGTCCCTGGAGCTCTGAACCCCCAGACCCAGCTCTGAGCACCAGGGAACCCCTCTGTCCCTGGAGCTCTGAACCCCCAGACCCAGCTTTGGATTTGGGGACACTTGAGGAATCAGCCCAAACTCAGCTGGGTAATGAGAGAAAAGATAAATTACACTTTGCTTCCCTACAGCTGCTTTCCAAACCCAGCTCCTTTGGATTTCACGTGGAAAAGGCTCATTTTCCAATAAAAATGTGACCTTTTTCTATGAGGAATTCCAGGGGGAGATCCCTGGGAGCAGCCAGAGCCGGAGCAGGGGATCAGAGCCCCTGCAGTGAGGTGTTTTTACCTGGAGTGAGCGGCTGATGCATTGCTGCTGCTGTCATGTGTCAGAAATATAAAAATACCAATTAAATTCACTCTGATTTAAATCCTTTCCACTCCTGCTCCCTCCCTTTGAGGCAGGGGCTGCCAGGCAGGCACAGAAACACCCCCGGAGCTGGCAGGGACACGGAGCCACCTTCCCCTGGGGACAGTCAGGGCGTTCCTGGCGTTTGTCACCTCCTGCCCCAGGCCCTGGCCCTGCGCTCTGGGGTCCCCTCAGCCCCGGGGACACCGGGCGTGTCACCGAGCCACAGCCACAGGAGGGTCCCGGCTGCGGCAGCTGCTCTGCTCTGCCCAAACCCCTCCTGGCTCCTGCCCCCGGTTTGGGTACACCTGCCCCAAAAATCCCTGGTGCCATCCCATCCCATCCC
>VYZT01039073.1:0-21626 GCA_013400735.1 Pomatostomus ruficeps
AGAACACTCATCATAAGAACACTTGTAACACCGGTACATCAGAATGTAGATGAAATGAACATAATTTACTGAAAACTGAAGCTTACAGAAATTACATTATCTTCTCACTTATGTAAATACAGGAGGTCACCAATACTTAAAACACAAGAGTGACCCATAAGATTTTAACTCTATTTTGATTAATATAAGAGAGTAAAATTTAAAAAGACAAATTGACCGTTTTTTATCACTCAGAAAGAGACTCTGTCGCACAACTTCCTAATGAGAACAAGTGAAGTTAAGTAGTGGGATTGCCCCTGGCATAGGTGTGTGTTGGAGGTGTCAGAATTGGGCAAGAGTTCCTTGTGTTACACTATATAATAATACTATTTTCATTGTTTAGAAATTTAGTATAGCTATGTAAAAGAATCCTTCTTATTACACAGAGACATTAAAAAAAAAAAAAAGCCATTCAAGTGAGGTTATTCCAAACTAGTACACAAAGACAATGCAAGCAAATGGGCAAATTATTATTTCACAGGCCTATGCAACTACATGGTGCCTCCAACCCCATTTGCTTGCTCGCAAAGTAGTAGAACTTCCATGCATTTAAATGAAACCACAGTGTTTACATTACGCATTATGTACGAACAAAATTTTGATTACTAATTATAACACTTGTTTTCTTTGTTTCTCTTTGTTTACTTGGTTCTTCTTGTATAATTTTGAAATTCGGACCCTTTTGAACATATGGGAAAGTACTCTCTTTGAGAGAAGAGGTTTGATTTGAAGACTAAAATTCATTCTATTTTGATAACTGGTTCCCCAGAGTGCAAGGTTCTGGTGAAAGTGACATTTTATACCTACCATAAGTTAAAGAATCTGTACAGGTAGAGGACTATGTCAGGGTTCTTTGACAAATCCACCAAGTTTTGGGAAATTATTGACATTGTTGACTTTTGGCTCTTCAATTTGTTCTGCAAACCTGCTGTTGTTGAAGACTATGTTGCATTAATATATTACGCTTACTTTACTCCTTCTTTTTCAGAACTGTGATTTTTTTTTTTTTTGAGGGAAAGACTGTGTTCGATTTTTTGTATGCTTTGTGGTAAAGTATTGCAAAATTATATTCTTGATCCCTCTGGTTGATGAGCATGACAATAAACACATTAATCATTAAAAATGGAGATATTAAAATTGTCCAGAGACATTGGAAGAGGTTGCCCTGGGAAGCAGCAGAGTAACCGTCCCTGGAACTGTTTAAAAAATGTGTGGATGTGGCACTTGATATGGTTTACTGGTGAACACAGGGGTGCGAGCTTGATGGTTGGACTCAATAATCTTTTCTTATGTTAACAATCTTGCTTTTTCTTGCTCCTTCATGCAGTGGTTTTGCCAGTTCCTCTGACCAGTGCAGTATTCTGCTTTTTCAGATGGTGGATCTGCATATGCTCTGAAATCTATTCCCTTCAATTACTTTACCAGATGTGGAGGCAACATTATACAACAGGGGAACAGTGTAGATGTAGAAAAATACCAACTGTAATTAAGGGCAGAATTGGAACAGGAATATTATGTATTAAAAAAAGCAACAAATTTAGCAAGGTGGTGAAACTTTCGGTCCTTTAATGTTTTTAAATATCCTAATAAATTCATTAATCAAGGCTGGTTTCAGCCACTTGCTTCACACCACTGTGTATCAAGGTGGGTTTAACATTTCATCTCTGAAAGACATTCAGGTTATTGAATTCTACAACAATGTAATTATCTGTTTCTCTGTTTTGTCTGCTTTGTTAGAAATGGTATCAAATGCTACAGCAAAGTGAAGCAAAGACATAGAATATGAACAAGATTTCTTTTTCAAATACAAACTTTTCTGGCACGTACAAGGAGTGTCCTGTAACAGAGCCTTGTGAGAATGAAAAATTCTAATGGGCTCACCTCCTCATGCAATAGAAATTGCATGATTAGAGTACTTGTGAAATTAAGAGTTTTAGCTAGTTATTAATGACTAAAATCTTCATATTGCCTTCCTTTATTGCAGTTATTACAGCACAGCTTAGGTGAGTGGTTATGCCTTTTCAAAAGGGCACTGCCCCTAATTACCAGCAAAAGAGTCTGAGCGAAACACTCTGATTTTACACCACAACGGATGCATAATTAATACAGCTGTGGGTCAGCTGTCAGGTTCTTCCCATTGTTGCTTAGATTAATTATGCAATCATTCAGAGTTTATAATAAATCTCAGTATAGATCTAACTGATCAACATGGTAGATCAAGAGTATCCTCAGAAGAATCCCTTGCCAAATGACTTAGTGAAGGATGTGTAGCTCTTTTTCTCTCTGCAATGTGACAGAAGATTCCCTCTGTTCCTTCCTGTAAATCAATGTTCTTGGCAAGGAGATGGACTTCAAATCATAAAGCCATACACTCATTAAGGTTGGAAGAGACCTCTAAGATCATTAAATCCAGACATCAGCCTAACACTATGGTTTCTTTAAATGCCATATCCATGCATTCTTTTAACATTTTATGACATGATGACAACTTCCGTGGGCAGTCTGTTCCAATGCTTTACAACTCTTTCTGTTAAGAAATTTTTCCTAATATCTAATCTAAACCTCATTTTGAACAACTCAAGAACATTTTCTCTTACCTTTTCCCTTGGTACTTGAGAAAAATGACCAATTCCCACCTCATTAGAACCTCCATTCAGCTAATTGTACAGTGATAAAGGCTTCCCTGAGTCATGTTTTTTGAGGCTTAATAACCCCTGTTCCTTCAGCTGTTCCTCATAACACTCGTGTTTCAGACCCTACATCAGCTCCATTGCCTTTCTCTGGACATGCTCCAGCATGTCAATGTCCTTTCTGAAGTGAGGGGTGCAAAACTGGACACAGCACTCCAGGTGCAGCCTCACCAGTGCCCAGCGCAGGGGAATGATCACTGATTAATCCTGCTGGCCACACTATTGCTGATACAAGCCAGGATGCTGTTGGCTTTCTAGGTCACTTGGCCACACTGCTGGCTCACATCAGCTGGCTGTCAACCACTACCCCCAAGTCCCTTTCTGTTGAGCAGCTCTCAAGCCACTCCTCCTCCAGCCTGTAGTGCTGTCTGGAGTTGTTGGGACCCAAGGGCAGAACTCGACACCTTATTGAACCTCATGCTATTGTCCTCAGCCCAAAGATCCAGTATGTCCAGACCCTTCCGCGGAGCCTTTCTACCCTCCAGCAGATCAACACTCCCACCCAGTTGGGTATTATCTGCAAATTTACTGAGGATGCACTTGATCTCCTGTCCAGGGTATTGCTGAAGGTATTAAACAGGATTGGACCCAATACTGAGCCCTGGGGAACCCCATTTGCCAACTGAATGCCTCAGCTCCATTTACCAGTACTCTCGAGGCCCAGCCATTCAGACTTTATTGTATCCAAAGTGTACCTGCCCATGACATGGACAGCCAGTTTCTCCATGAGAATGCTGTTGAAAACAGTGTTGAAATGCTGTTGAAACCATGATCCACTGGTAGTCCTGTACTTTTTGCCTGACGGCCATCAAGAGGTTCTGCCCCATGATCTTTCCTGCACTCAGGCTGAAGTAGCACTGTAGTGCTGAAGGTCTGTAATTTCCCAAATCATTCTTTCAACCATTCTTGTAGATGGGTGTCAGATTTGACAACATCCAGTCACCTGGGACCTCTCTGGCTGACCACGTCTGCAAATAAATGACTGAGAGTGGCTTGGTGAGCTCTTCTGCTGGTGCTTTTGGGGGAATCCCATGAAATTCTGTTGTCTAAGTGGCATAACAGGTCACTCACCATTCTCTCATGGATTGTGAGGCTTTCATTCTGCTCCCTGTCTCTGTCTTTCAGCTCAGGGGCTGGGTACATTGGTGACAACTGGTCTTACTATTAAAGACAGAGGCAAAGAAGGTGTCAAGTATGTCAGCCTTTCCCTAATTCTTGTTATGTTTTCCCTGACATCCAATAAAATACAAAGATTCTCCTTAGCCCTCCTTTTGTTGCTTTTCTAGACCCATAAGAGGACACTGAGGTGGACTGAAAACTGACTGTCAGATTCAAGGTGTTGGTGATTAGTGGTAAACAACCTCTGCTGTTCTCCATCATCCACCGAGGTAGTCAATGCAACACAGAAACCTATAAGGTCAGGAAGGGGGATTTCTCCTTCACAACTCCCAGCTCACTGTTCCCAATCACATCCTTGTCCTTTGTGTATTTCAGGAGTGGCCTATGAAAAACACTGATCAGCTCACCCAGGACTTGGGGGTACACTCCATCAAGTCCTGTGAACCTAAATATATTCTACTTCTTTAAATATTCTCTAACCTGCTCTCCCTCTTAGAGTAAGTCTTCCTTGTTCCAGACTTTCCGTCTCTTATTAGGAACCTTGGATTCCCACCAATTGGTCTTACCAGGAGAGATTGAGTCAGAGGCATCAAGTGCTTCTTTCATGTCTTTTGCCACCAAGAAAATGCAAAACTGCTCTTTTGCCATAGTTAATTAGCTAATATGTTCAATAGTAGCACCTCGGGAAAGCATGTGAGATGAAAAAAATACATAGAAAGGAGGAAGAGTATCAGTTAAAAGACTAACCAAACAACCCTCTTGAAAACAAATGGAGATTATGCCCTCTTTAAAACAGCAGAGTAATAATTACTATTTTAAATGAACTTGTCTATGGATTTTCATTCTAAACCGTTTCTTAAATATTTCCTTCTGTTATTTGCTTTTTGCCTTTCACTGTATTTTAAAAGCCTACACATTTTCAGAGTAATTCTGAGCATAAGTGGGGGAAAACAATAAGATCTCTGCAATATAAAAAACTGACCTATTTTTGAAACCTCTTCTGAAAGTTGCTGACTCTTGCAAAAAGAGATCTGCCATATGAATGAATCTTTTTCAAAAAACCCTATAGTGGAAGTAATTTGTTTTGGTTTGAATGAGTTATGACCCTTTAAATCACCTATTGAATTGTGAATATCTCCCTCCATAGGCTGAGTGCACCAGCAGAAAGTGCTGCAGCAGTCACCCATATATGAATTATACAGGGAAAAAGTTTGCCTGTTTTAGCAGTATCAGGAAAGAAACTTGCAAAATTACATCATGGTTTTTCTGGGAAGCAGCAGGAGCAGGCAGTGCTCACTGGGAGGCCTTTTCTGTATTTCTGTAAAACTTTGATATGTAATATTGATCAGAATCTTCATTAATAATGTCGATGATGGGGAAAAGTGAATCCTCAACAAATTCACAGACAGTAAGAAATTGGCACAGTGTCTGACATCCTGCTGTTCTCTGCAGGCTGGAGAAAGCATTAGAGGGAAGTCTGATGCAGTTCAACAATGTCGTCTTCACAGATTTTTACTGAGCTTTTGCCCTCATAGTGCCTAGCACTTGCTAAACTAAATTTTAGTAGACAACTACATTTTGAATAAAGTCCTAAAGCACACCTCTGAGACCCCCAGAAATCTCTAAACATTGCTCTTGCTCTTGTCTTTAGTCACAAGCTGCACAAGGGGAGGTTTACATTGGATGTTAGGAGGAATCTCTTCACAGAAAGGGTGGTTAAACATTGGCATGGGCTGTCCAGGGAGGTGGTGTTTAAGAAAAGACTGGATGTGGCACTCAGTGGTCTAGTTGACAAATTAGTGTTAGGTCCTAGGTTGGACTTGATACCTCTGATGATTTTTTCCATGTACTTGATTCTGTGAAATAATTTTAATTTTCAGTTAAAAAAAAAACCAAACAACTTTTTCCCCTCCAGTAAATCAGTAATGAACTGTGTTGTCAGTCAAAGCCTGCCCAGGTGCCTTGTCAAGTTTTGTTAAGATTGGAATCACAGAATCAATTCAACCAGTTCCACAGCAATGAATTATTACAAAATAGAGACTTTTAAAGATGTTTACGTGCTCAGAGACATAACAACCTCCAAATACCTTCAAAAATATTGGTATTTTGTTATCAACAATACTTCTCTTTGAATAAATTACTGCTCACAGATAGTGCAATGTGAGTGAAATCCCAGTTGCAATGTCTGACATCTGATTGCAATAGCTTGTTCACTGTAATTAAGAACAGAATTTGTTTACAGCACAAAGTGATAAAATTACAGTGAGGTCCATAAGTTTAAGTTTATTAGCCATCCTCTGGGTATTGCTGCAATTTATATTTTTAATGGAATTCCAGTTTTAGAAACTTTTGCGAAGCACGTTCTTTTCCACTTCACATGAGGTACCTTTTACTTGTTTCAGGTTAGTATAGCTTAGTTTCATTCTTGGCATAAGAAACTAACCAGCAAGAGTCTACGTCTTCATCTCAATTATTCAGATTGTTAAAAGAGTATTATTTTTCTTCTTTAGGCTACCACTGCACTTTACAAATCAGGGACAATCAAAACTGATGTTGCAATAAGCAACACCTGAATATTGCCATTTAAAAGTTTATTTTAAAACTTCCAGATATTTATATTAAATAAAACGTGTGAATATATGTGGCCTAATATAATCGTAAGTTCCATTAGGTAATTTCTAGAACTACAGAAGAAATCTACTATGGCCAGATTGACAGTCGAAGCACATGTGACCTGCTGGAAGTATGACATATTACATTGTGTCCAAAACCAACAGATGGTGATAAGAAGAGTACAGCTATTATTTAGGGCCCAAGAAGTTTTGGCTTCTTAATTTGTTTGGGAAAGTTAGGCTATGGGCTAACTAGAAAGGACAGCCCGTATAAAAGTAATATTTTAAAGAGATGGTAGCAACATCCAAGCTGATCCAAAATATAGTCCCATGACAGCTGATGAAATCCGCACAGCACCATGTGTGCCGAACTGTTCTCTCTGCCTAAAATCAGAAGATAAATTGATAAGTTATTTGTTTAAAGTTGTGACTTTATTTCCAGTGAGACAAATGTTTTGCACCACATTAATCAAACATACTGTAACCTTTTGAAGAGAATCTCCTAAAAAATACTAGAGAGCTCCTAAAGCATATGAATTAGTGATAGGTCAATTGTTTTCCTCTATATAACCATACTCCCTCTCAGATATTTCCCTGTGTATTGAGCTGAACTGAAGCGGTGTTACTGGATTCACAAATTAGTCCAGATGGCATTTGTTCTAAAATTCAGAAAGCTGAAAATCTTTCCTCCTTTTACTCTTGCATTTCTACAGACCTCTGTAGAGAATTGCCAATCCCTCACAGGCACAATACCGAAAGCGGGGACAGAGGACTGTATGCAGTTTAATGCTCTGTGCAATTTAAAAGATCTAAATATTCAAACTTATTTTTAGGCCTTTTAAACCATAGCACTTCATATCACAGCTTAATAGTTCCTTTAATTTTTTCTTTTTATATCTACAGTGTTTTTAGAGAACACTAAGCCAAATAAAGTATGATTGACTATTAGTTTATGTTGAGTGCAACCACCAATACCTGCATAAGACTTTTCAGTAGCAACTTACAGGTATCAAGATGAAATGGTTTCTTCTCTACATAATTTTAAAAGCAAATTATATGTATTTATGTGTAGCTAAACATAAAAACGTATGAGACCAGTGAAAGTTTTGGCCTCATTTATGGCATTGACCATCATAGTTTCCAAATCACTGGAAAATATGTATTTTAAAAATGGATCTATTACATCCTTGAAAAAATGATCAGCAATAAGATATGAAGGAAGAAAAAGACATTAGAAGAAAATTCCTTAAAACAAGTGTTAAAATTGTGATCAGCTGTTCAGCTGGAAAAGCAAGGAAGCCAAGCTAAACCAGATAGAAATACCTTGTGAATATAAAAGTGCAAAAACCCAACAGAAAATAGCCCCTATCTGAATATCATCAATGAAGACTCAAAATTTTTCAGGAATGGTTGCTTCCAGTTTTTGTTTTTTTGTTTGTTTTTAAATTATGGGAATTCTATAATAAAGGAATCAGAAATGATGTGACAACCTATTTCTAAGATTCCTCATGATCAATCAAATTTTTGGTTGGCAAGAGCTGTAGAATGAGTTTGTAGCAGAAGGTGAGCTTAGCAAAGGCCTATTCTACTTATGCCATTTTTCATACTCCCACCAGAAACAAAACCAAATATAAATCAAGCCAGAGAGTTCAGAAAATAGGAATCAGGTTATGATAATGCTGGTGTTAGTCAGAGATGCTAAAGGATTAGGTATAGGTCTTTGTCGTGGTTTTGATCTTGGCTAAGTGCCAGGCACCCACGGCAGCCACTCACTCGTTCCCTCCTCTGCTACAGCTGGGCAGATGAGGGAAGGAGAGGGGAAAAAAAAAATCAAGGGAATTAACTCAGAGGTCTATGAGTTGAGATAAGGAACCGGGAGAAAACACTCTAAGGACAAACCAGGCTCAGCCTAAAAGTTGCAAAAAGTGAAAATTTATTACTACCTGAGTTAGAAGGAGGATATGAGAAATAAACTAAACCTTTAAAAGACACCCTTCTTTTCACTCCCCACCCCTCCCTCCCTCCCACCAACAGTGCAAGGGGGACAGGGTGTGGGGGTTCAGGTCAGTCCGTTTCTAAGATCTTCTTCCCCTGCTTAGGGAGAGGAGTTTTTTCCTCTGCTTTTGCCGTGGGGTCCCTCCCACGAAAGACAGTTCTCTGTGAACCTCTGTGGCGTGGTTTTTCTTGTCCACGGAATGCAGTCCTCCAAGGACAAACTGCTCCAGCATGGAAGCAGGGGGCCCCTCTCTCTCCAACCGGGTCTCCCACCTGGACTGCAGTTTCCTCCGACATCCACCCGCTTCAGCGTGGTCACCTCCTTCACAAACTGCGGGACTTTTATCTCAGTCTCTGTCTCTCACTGGGCTGCACCTGCTACGGCTTCTCTGGCATCTACGGCTCCTGCGGCTTCTTCCATGGCTGCTGCGGCTGCTGCGGCTTCCGACATCTCCCGCTCCAATGTTGGCACCTCACCCACGGACTGCGGGTGGCTCTGCATCCCTCATGGACCCCAGGGACTGCAGGGGGGACACCCCGCCTCACCATGGGCTCACCACGGCCTGCAGAGGAATCTCAGCTCCCGAGCCTGGGGCACCTCCTCTCCCTCCTTCTCCACTGACCTTGGTGTCTCCATGTTGTTTTCCCTCACATGTTCTCACATCCTCCTCCTTCTCTAACTAAAAGCAACAGCATGTGCATTTTGTTTTGATTTTTCCTTAAATATGTCATCGCAGAGGCATAACTAACCTTTCTAATTGGCCCAAACATGGCCAGTGACATGTCTATCATCTTCAGAGCCATCAGAGATTGGCTCTGCTGGAAATGGTGAAGAACTCCAGAAACTTCTCACAGGAGCCATCTTTATGGCCCCCTCCCCTCTACTAAAACCACAACATTCTTTTTGATACTATGTTAGAAAGAATGGACACTGGAGTTGTAATGCACATCTAGAACTACAAAAAGTTAGTCAGTTTTTAGATTCCAGTGATACCACCTGTGTGTGTGATTAGTTCAATTAAAACCCCTCCCATTATAGACATGACCCTCTGGGTAAGAACAGCGATTCAGCCAGCTAGTCACAGTGGGAGGTGCTCCTTTAGCAGGACCTCTCAACGCAGGCCATTTTGGGTACTCACCTCTGCCAGTGTCTACAGATGTTGCATTTTGGATGTTGGAAGCTACACCCCTGTCTTATGGACTGATTTTCCATAAGCTCATCTAATGCATGCTTGAATCTGGTGATACCTCATTGAAAATTTCATTCAAAATCCTGAACTTACTTGGGTTCTGTGTACTGTTTTAAACTCTTTTTCTTCTAGTTTCAATGACTGAACCTTAGTTATTGTATAAGTCAGTGAGTATTACTCACCTTATCTGCTTTCGTGATTTTGTAAACCTTGATCATATACCAGGTTACGCTTTGCCTAAATAAAGAATTAAAATATTGTCAGTAACAACTCACAAGGCAGTATTTTCATCCTAAGGTTATTTTAGTATTTTACCTCTGTGCATTTCTAAATGCACTATGTCATTCTTCAGATGCAGAAATTGGAACTGCACAGACTACTTACAATCTTGGTGCAGCAAGGTCTTTAATAGAGCAAAACTATGTTCTCTGTCTTGTTCTCCATACTCTTCCCAGTGATGCACAATATTTTCTGGGCTTTTTTTTTTGTCTGCTGCTGAATGTGAAGCCATGTATTTCAGATATGTCAGCATACAGGAAGATGACAATTAATATTCAGTGTACATTTAATTCAGGTAGGTTATTAAGAAACAATTGTTATGGGAATACTGCATATGTTTTGGAACTAACAGGTTCCTAGATTTGGGATCACTGTCAATGACTTTAAGCTGGAGCATTGGAAAGTGTTGCACTACAATTATCCCCTGATTATAACTGTTATATTGTACCTGTTTTTCATATCGGTGACCTTCAACCTAGTTGGATTTTTTCCTACTGCATATATCTCTAAAAATGTTCAGAGATTATAATAGTTACAAAAAAAGTCATATAGTACATATGTATATTTAAACTAGATATTATGTCTTTATATTTTTTCACTTAATTCATTAACTTCACCAGGGATAGAGTCATACTAAATGTTTTTACAACTGAGTGCTCAACCATGGTGGCATAATTTTAGTAGTGGTTGTTACTTGGTATGCTATAGGATACCTATATGTTTTAACTCCTCTGAAAGGGAGCCTTATTGATAATATTATCAGTGTTGTACCAATAATATACAATAATAGCCTAATTATCTTGCTTAGTTTCATCTACTAGCTAATTTAAAACTCTTGCTGATATCTATGTCAGGTTTCACATCTGCACTTGTAAATTTCTTCAGTTTTGTGCCCTGTAGGGTTGGTTTTTTTCAGTTACCTTGTCTCAATTTATATGACAATGGTTTCTCTTCGATAAATTTCAAAACTGCTTTTAATTTTCATCCAAAATTATTGGTGGTCTTTCTTGTCCTTTTTTAACTTACAGTACTCTGTCATCTACTAATTCATCTTCAGTATTTATCCCTGTTCCTCTACCTGTGCAGCATCAGAAGGAAATTCAATGGTTCTTCAGGCAAGTCCTGTAATTTTTGTCTCTATATTTGATCTAATCTTTAAGCCTGAACTTAGTGAATATCTCTATGACAACAACTTGCAGATCAGCTTCTCTTCTACTCTCCTTGTCTAATCAAAACCATCTTTTTTTTTCTCTCTCCCTTTCTCTATTTCTTGATTGGCATTGATAGTACTACCATCCAGCCTATCACTCAAATATATAATGTGCTTGTGACATTCTTCTTCAATTTCTAGATTTTCAAATCTGGAATGTGCTCAAAAACCTGATGATTTTGTGAGTATAATAACTTAAGATGTGGGTGTTATGGATATTTCTTTCCCAAGTTGCCATATGGCTAAAACTCTCCTCCAGACTTTTATCATATTATGTTTCGGTTTCTGCAGCACCCTTTTCTGTGGCTTTGCTTATATGAGTCAGAATCCTGCTACAAGAAGTAATTTCTTATCTTTTTATGTTCACCCTGTAATCTATGCTTACTTCACTGTCGTTATCTGCTTCTTTTAATTTTTCAGCACCAAAACCTGTAATTCCCATTTTCTCTTCCCATTTTTCCATCAACTATCATTTTCATGGACTCTCACTTTCACTTGACTCATAATAAGAGTTCTTATCATTCCCTCCTTCTAGCATACCTCTACTTTCTCCCAGGCTCCTTTGGAAACATGCTTACCACAAAAAGTGGTAATTAACCCCTTCCAAACACTGCTTTGTGATGAGCACCATAAAATTGCCAGACAATAACTGAAACTTCTACAGCACTACCACAGCACAAACAATATTTTAATCAACAGCATTTTTGAAGAATATAGTGAAGATTGGTTTCGTAAGAATGAGCATTTTCTTCTTCTATAAATAAGTATATTAATTTTCTTTTCTAATAATTGCCTGTTTCGAGGAAAAAGTGTTTTTTCCTCTTTAGTTGATTCTCATTCATGTAAATGAACCACTCCTGTTTCACTAGGCACATTAAGTCCCTCTTCAAATTAATAGATTGCACTGATATAGCTAAGGAAAATATCAAAGAGTTCAGGAACACCTGAATATTTATGAATTCAAAATTGTAGCCTGTGTAATATAGTGCCCTGTTTGGCTTCCCCTCCATTATTCAGTTCCAAAAATGTGATACTGTTGATACTTCTGTCTTGACTTTAAAGCATTTGCAACAGGAAGAATGTATTTACACCACTTGGGCACTGTTTTGTAGCACAAAGAATCTAACTGTGTTTGTAGAACCATGCAGTTAAAAATATATGTGCAGCAAGTAAAAAAGAAGAGCTCTAAAAGGAGAACCAAGAAGCCTGGAGGCAAGCGTCTGAAAATGTGATGGTACAAAATAAAATAGCCTTGCTCTGTGTGCTAGTTTCCAATCATTTGTACCTCACTCAGCCTACAGCAAGTCCACACAAAAAGTCATGTACTTTGTTTTGTGTTTCAGGAAATTGTTTACCTTGTGACTTAGAAATAGAAGAAGATTCTTATATTACCACACACTAAGATTATAGTCTGTCACATATGCTTGTGTGTAGTGTAGGGGCAAGGGAGGTGGTTTCCATTCTCAGTTGAAACTGAGAATGATTAAGGGCCTAATTTCTTCTTCCAAGTGTATGCAAAACTTTCAAATGAGAGCTCTGCTTATATCTTCTATCTTTACTTTAGACAGTTTAATTTATCTCTCATTTATTCAGCAAACAAAGAATGTTGAGCTATGTTCAATTCTGACCCTGCAGGGCTGGATACCTGCTGGCCACCAGAGGTTCATGTCTCCTCCAGAAAATGGGATAACAACATTCCCATCTAGCAAGGTGTTTCTAATCTGCTAAAAACCATATCTGAGATTTTCATTTGTAGAGAATACAGAATGCTGGTAGTGTACCAGCAACCTGATCGGAAACCCTCCCTTTCCCTTGAAAATTCTAGTATCCTTGTACAGTACTTTCATTTGTTATTTTCAAACACAGAAATCCTGTATATATCGTCTTGAAAATGAGCAATTTATTAAAGTGGCTTTTTGTTTGTTTTGGGGTGGGTTTCATCTAGGGGTTTGTTACTGTTTGCATTACAGCACACCAACATGACCCAGTTTTGGGGATCTTAAGTTAGGTTTCTGGGTTTGTTTCAAGATGAGCCTTTTATCTGGCACACAAGCAATTTGAAAGTTTCAGACTTGTGACTATCCCAGCTTAACGAAGCAATCTTTGTGAATATTTCCAAAGACTGGAAAAGTATTCCAGCTCCTAGATACCCTTTCTGGAAGATAGCATAAAATTAAGAAGTCTACAAAGCTAATGTCAAGAATCTGCAAAACAGTTTTGAATTAAGGTTTAAGAGTCTAGCAGGAAAAGAGACAACCTACTTGGTTGCAATTATCCTATGAATTGCTACGTTTTGATCTCATGTTAATATGCTCTGAAATGGAAGTTGTGAGGTGCTGTATCTAGCCTTGATTTTTCTGATCAGTGGCATTTGCTGATGTCTGGCTGTGGTAGTTCAACAATATCCATCACTGCACATTCAAGCCCTGGTTGTTTTTACTAAATCTTGGAATGAAACCCACTGGATAAATCTTTAGATGGACCTACTCCAACTTTAGTACCTGATTGATTCTTATAGCTATAAGACTTACCTTAATGTGGAATTTATCTCTTTAGTCCTGGTATAATATATGTAGAGAGTTTAGAGTTACAGGTTAGGTATGATATAATCATTTCCTATCTACCCATTTTGAAGACAGAGAAAAGAGAGCAATATCCTAACGTGTTCATATTTCTTCTGATGATTGTTTGAACTCTTGAAATGTTTTCACAGTTTTCTAAGGCCCAAATCTTCTGCTTCTCAGGAGTTTTGAAATACAAATTAATTACTAGAACAAGTAGTTTTCTGGGTGATTATTCAGAGTAATGCACAGCTCCCTTACAGCTACTCAAGCCTGGCCTTTGAAACACGTAATACTGGTACGCATGGGTTTTGTTTTATATCTTCTTCATCTCCCAGATATCTAGCATGGGATAAGGCTAACACCATGGCTTTTGTGAGTTGTAATACAGATTGTGTGGCTCTCCTTCTGAACAGTCTAGTGAGTGCTCTGACTCTTTAAATAGCAGCGTGATCCAGCACACTGAATAGAGAACAGAGGACAGTAAACCTCACCAAAGGTTAAATCTTTAAAGGAAAAGGTTTCCAGCTCACTGATTTGATTCCATATTAAGGCAATCTCATGTCCTTTTGAGAAAACACAATTTTAAAATAATTCTTCATGCACACAGAAACATCCCTTTACTAATCTGAATGCCTGATTAATATTTGTATACTGTTCTTCTCTGTTAACTGACACATTTTCATAACAGTCCTGAAAAAAAAAAATGAGTCTTTGTCTTTACCTTGTGCTATCTTGTTTTCATGTGGGAAAATTATGTATCTACAGTTTTTATAAACAGGAAATTGTTATATTCTCTTTTATTCTTATACAGGTATTAAGATTATGTTGTTCATGACAGCATGGTAATTTACCCCAGGGTGAAATCTTAAAAGCTTGCTTGATAGCAACAAATGGAAGTAATACTTGGGGAAAAATGGGAAGGTTGAGGGATTTTTTTATTATTATAATTTGTTTGGTTTAATCTTGTCTAAACCCTGTTGCTGGTTTACGCATTGACATATCCCTCTAAGTTTTGTCCCCCAACAACAGGAGGCCTAGATAGCACAGCTTCACTGTCACTGAGCCAAAACCAGAGGACTTTCATCTAGGTTGCAAACAGCAGATGTTCATGCATCGGATGTGGAGAATTTTGTCTCTCTTCATAATGACATGTTTTATTGCTGTAATTTTGGAGGGTAGAATTCTGGCCAGCTATGTGGATGAGTTGGAGAGGACTAAAGAGCATTTTTGCAGATTAAGGATTATGGTCATTTCTGACAGCTCTCTTAATGAAAAAGTAGAGGTTATTTAGAACCAAATGGGTTTACTAGTTTAATGAGATAGGGAAATGAGTTTTGATAAAGAGGAAGCTGCCCCCAACTAAAAAATTTTTTCAGTCCCTCAGCCTTTTTTTCTTTGCCATGTGAATCATCCTCTGCAGAATAGTGTTTTACAAGCCTTTCAATCATGATAAAGAGATTTCTTTTTCAAGCAGATGACATTTTTTCTCCTGAATATATACACCAAAGCTACCTGAAAGAGAATGCTTCAGAGGTGTTCCAACCAGTTGTTGATAAGTAGGTATAAAAAAGTTTGTTCTTATTGCACAGTAATGCCTTATTCCATAGGACTGGAGTCCATTCACCTTACAGTAGAGTGCATATGTTGCAAGTATAGCAGCTTCAGTGATAAAGACGTTAATCTGATGCTATGGGGTGAGGAATCTGAAGCTTCTGTACTATTCTCAAAATACCTGCAGATACCATTTATAAAGAAAGTACAGGAGTATGTGTATTTCTTCCAAGACTCTTTTCTCGCTGCATGTTTATGACCCTATAGTTTTGTGACGATTGTCACTCTCCAACTCTACCTCCTTGGGTTATCTCTCTCCATGTTAGGGTGGTTGTTGACCCGCTTTCTCAAATGGTCTCTGCTTTTCTTTCTTTCCTTTTTTAAATCAGAGACCAGAATATAGTCAATTTAATTTTCACAGCTGGCACCTTTTGATTTACTATTTATCAGAAGGAAGGAAGGACTGGTGGCTCTGAATCACAGAATCACAGAGCAATAGAATTATCTGGGTTGGATGGGACCTTAAAGACCATCTAGTTCCAGCCCACTAGAGGAGCACTGAACTATTGCTGGAACTCCAATTCCTCTTCATTTTTAGTCTGAATAATTTCATTCAGAAATAGGGATAAAATTTTGCTTCTGGAACATATCCAGATAGCTGTTCAGGACACTCACAATAATCATACATATTTAATGTGCGTAAGTTATTGTCCAAATATGCATAACAACTACTTCTTGCTTATCATGGAAAATGTAATGCTTAATTATTTAGTTTTGTGACACTATTGATCCAAGAAAAAAAAAATGACATTATTGCACCTGTTATTTCAAACAAAGGAAATTAAATATACACAGTAAAATTTCTGTCACTGTGCAATCAGAACAGGAGCATCCACTCATTAAAAGTACATCTCTATTAATACAATAATTGAGGTTTTATCATGCAAATGCATCTATGTCACACAGAACTGTAGTATATCATCATGTAAATTTATATTTCCATCAAAGTTTCTTCTTTCAGAATCTGATTTCAGAGTATCTCAGAGTTGTCATCTGATGGGCTAATTTTTGTGCACTACTATTAGTGATGTTTTCATGTAGGGAGGGTGTACTCAGAATGTTTTCGTCAAGACTCATATTTACATTCCGGGTGTTCTATTTTTGAGCTTTGGAAAGCGGCTGTGGAAAAGTGTCTGCACGTATTTGCTCCTCTTTCTTAGCAAATGCTGTGAAATGATTCTACCTGCATTCACCTTCCCAAAACACCGATGCAGGAATTCCAGCTTTTTGTACAAGCCTACACTGGTGTTTTACAGTGATAGTGTCTTCTCTGCAGGGTGAATGAAAATATTTCCTGATGTTACAGCAATAAACTGAACTGGAAGATTTAAATTTTCCAAATCCTCTGTCTAATTTTAGCATACTAACCTGGGACCAGTGGCCTTTCTTCAGTCACTGAATTGAAGTAAAATTCACTGAAACAAACTAGGAAACACTCAAGATGCTCTGATGATATTTTCTTGATATGATAATAATTGACTGGAATTTTAGAATACCCCAACAATAGTGACTCGAATTTTAATTCAAACTAAAACCTGTTACTTCTGTTAAATGAATGTCAAAAATTAGTAATGTGTGAACCATAGCACCCAAAAAGTCCCCCAATAAATTTTCAGTCTGAAAGATGCTTTCACAACACACCTCTAAAAAAAAAACAAAAAAAAACCAAAACAAAACAAAACAAACAAAAACAAAGAGATAAGAAGATAAGAATAACATAAAAGTAATAAGATTTCTTGCATAGGTTTTCTTTTTAAACAATAAGATACTGAATGTGTGACAAGTTCCATCAGGAAACTAAACCCATGATTGTTTTGATCCTTAAAGTATAGCATCTTCTGCTTTGAGGGTTTACGTCTCAGAACCTGACAAAGGTAGAACAGGTACCACTAAGCTAAAAGGTAAGACATTGTTCTGAGTTCACACACATGGAGCTGGTGAACAGACACTGGCAATCAGCTGCTTCAGAGAGCCAGAGACCACTGCTAGCTCCACAGCCAGGACTTGCAGTAAACACATAATGCACATGTTCTTAGTTCCCTGAGTATTTTTCTCCTTCCATTTCTTTAAGTAACATTTAACTGTAGATACATGTGGCCAGACTACAGCATAAGAAAAATAGTGTGAAAAAAAAGGGACACGTTTCAAAACCAAGAATGATAATAGTGAATCTATTCAAATTCTTAACATTGTGGATGACTGAAAAGTGCTTGGTCCTACTGCTGAATCCTTCAATGTCTGTGACATCACCATCAGAACACTGGAAGATACAGAAGTAATTCTGTAGATGTTGTAGTAGAAATTCATTCCTTTCAAACTTAAACAGGAAAAGAGGAAACAGAGGTCAATTTGGTTAGAGGATATAAAAAGTTAGTATATAAGTAATAAGCAGAGGTTTTTAAGTAACAGAAACAATCTGGAAATGGAAAACACTGGGAGTCTGTCTCGGTTTGAGACAAATTTTGGGAGCAGACTCCGAAAGGGTGTCTCCTCTAAAAGGCAGAATTACAGCCCCTCCCCCCAACCAAGGTTCAGAATTAAAACCTTCTTGGAGGAACGTGAAAAAGAACTGTTTATTTAACAAGCAAGATGCACGCAGGCACAAAAAAAACCCCAAAACAAAACAAAACTTGAATAATATTAGACAGTAAGCCTTCTCTACCGTGGAGAAAGATGGTGGATTTATCAGAGTCTCTCCTTTCTCTGGTGTCGCCCCTCCTGAAGGTTCGGCCCGGCTGGGCCAGGGTGTCCGGCAGCTCCTGGTGAGGGTCCTGCTGACACTCTTCCCCAGAGATGGTCTGATTTTCTTGGATAGGGAAAAAAGACCCATGCCGAACAGTCCAAAAAAAAAAGGGAAAAAAACCCCCCAAAAACCCAAAAGAAAACTGCAATCCCAGCGGAAAGGGGACAGGGAAAAAAAAAAACCTCTGTCCTAACTCACAGCTGGACAGACTACTGGAAGGAAAGAAAAAAACTTGCACTTTATCTTGAAGAGATAAAAACAAACCATGCCAGGTTTTCTCTCTGCGAGCTCAAGGTTACAGGACTCATTCCTGGGCTTAAGCAGACGATAGGAAAATGAAAGAAAGAAAAAAAAAAACCAGAGCATAAAAATCACCCCAGGACAGAGTCATAAAAATGTTAAAAAGCAAAGGGAAGGAGTGAGTGTAGAATTACAGGGTATATTTCAACCACTTATAAAGATTTCTTTAAATAAACTATACTTACAGTGAGCAACAGGAAAGTAAAATAGGTAGAGAAATAAGAAAATTAACTAGTAAAATAGGAAAATTCCAGCAGAAGAGACAAAGAAATGATATATTTCATAACATTATTTTGTTTTACAAGTGAGAGGATAAAATAAGTAGACATGCAAAACAAGTAGGAACTCACAAAGATCATGGAAGTCCAACACCTGTTCCTACATAGGACAGCCACAACAGACACACCATGTACCTGAGAGTGTTGCCCAAACACTTCTTGATCTCTGTCAGGCTTGACCACTTCCCTGAAGAGCCTGTTCCAAGGTCCAGCCACCCTCTGGGTAAAGAACCTTTTCCTGATATCCAACCTAAACCTCCCCGATACAGCTTCAGGCCATTCCCTAAGCTCCCGTTACTGTCACCAGACAGAGATCAGTTCCTGCCCCATCCTCTTCCCCTCATGAGGAAGTTGTAACTGCACTGAGATCTTCCCTCAATTTCCTCTCCTCCAGGCTGAACAGACCAGGTGAAATCAGTCGCCCCTTGTATGGCTTCCCCTCCCCTGCACCATCCTCATTGCCCTCTTTTAGACACCCCTCTAATAAATGCATGTCTTTTTTGTACTGTGGCACCCAAAACTGCCCCCAGCACTCAGTGTGACTCTAACTGAGCTTTGGATTAGGAAAAAAAGAAAATGATTATCATGTCATGTGTAATTCTGTGCAGAGCACCAAGAGTTTAATACATTTTCAAATAGGTTCCGTCTAGTTTCATGGACTGAATCATATTTTACCGAAGATAGTATTTTTTGGAATAACTATCACAGAATCACAAAATACTCTGAGTTGGAAAGCACGCCCAAGGATCAGGAAGTCCAGTGAATGACTTGTAGAGGGATCAAACCCGTGACCTTGACATAAAAGCACCATGCTTTTATTTTAACAATAGATTTTCTGATGAAATAAAATACAAAAAAAAATTCAATAGTTACCAGATTGATTGATAAAGAATCTATAGCTTCTTAAACAACTCAAAGATATCACTTCAAGTGGTGATCATTTGATACGCAGAGCAGAATAATTACATTTAACTGCCAGAAATATCTTTTTTTTCTTCTTATAGTTATTTAAAAGACTTTTGTATTTGGAAAAGAAGGTACAGATACTTCTTAAAATACTTCAAACCATTTTCTTCTTTCTTCTTTCCTGTGCTTGATCTTAAGGCTTAGCCAAAGTTGGTTTACATACATTTTGAAAAGCTTAACAATGCAGCTGTGTCCTGTCACAAAAAGATATACTTCATGTTCAGTGAGTGGCCTAGAAACACAGGCTCCCAGGACACAGATGAAGGTTACAGGGCACGAAACAGCAGAGCACCTCTGTGCCCTGGACCAGAATTCTGAACTGTGCACTCCTTTAGCAATGTGGAAGGGATGTTAACAACCTGTGGCAGGCTGTGGGCACTCAGATGATCTAATGTGTAGATACTGTAAATGTCTTGACTGTTTTTGTGTAGGACACATAAAACAGGAGGCTTACTCAAAATCTGATGAAATGTTTGAAAGGAGAAATTAGTTTTCGGGCCCCAAGCCCTGTTCCAGTTGTAGTGGCCAGTCCTGTAAGGTAGTGCAAAGCAGGTGTCTGGAGTGTTCACTTGCAGCATGTGGACTTCTGCAAGGTTAAACATGATGCATGAAAGGGTGGAACAGAATTTATTAGATTACAGCTGTTCAGACATCTGCTTAATATAACAGTTGACAATAAAGTGGATTTCCTGTGCTGTAGATTCCTCTGACTTCTGCCAGGGATTAAATGAAACAAGTTAGTTCTTTGTAATATTATATACTAAAGTAAGAAAACCACTGTAATTCTACTGCTAACTGATACAAGTACAGCTGACTTTTTCGTATCTCTGATGCCCTGCTTTCCTGTGTTCAGACCTCTTGAGTTTGGGATAAATACCTACTGTGCTATTGCAAATACAGCATTTGCATAGGAATACGTAAGGCAGAATATATTCAATATACTTTAGAAAAGAGGATTCAATCTAAGCAATTTGTCTTTTTACTGAAAGATTTATGTCATGTCTTGGAGTGCAGGAACTTTGATAATGCCATGACAAGTTTTCACTCACAGGACATGGCACAGTGTGTTCCCAGTCTTGAGTTGTATCTGTATGGTTGAACTGGAGCTATTTATCACTAACAGCTGAGATATCATCTTGTGCTTCTCTATGAATATCTTCACTGCAATGAGAAGAAAAATTCCACATTTTACCTGATGGAAACTAACATCATCTATTTTTCTTTATCCATATTTTCTCATGGGTGATTTGACTATTCCAAAAATCATATATTTTAGGGCAAGTTAGGGGAATCCTTTTTCTTAAATGGTCAATTACGAACCATTTGGCAGTGGCTTCATATAATATTAGGGAAATAGTCATAGCACGCTTGATTTTTTCCTCCAAAATGGAGTCCAGTGTTGTTTCTGTCAAAAATACTATTTTCAATCAGGATAGTAATTTCCACTTGAAAAAAAAAATCATTCCTGGGACATCATCTGATGTTTTCTGGAAGGCAGTCCCAGATGTTCTCTCTAATAGAGTATTTCAGTTTACATAAAAGGTTCATCAGCCTATTGGTTGGAATAACATTTTTACCCTCTAACAGTTTGCTAAGTTTTGTCTAATCCATCAAACAAACATTTGTATTCTGTGTGGTGCTGCTTGCAATATCCCTGTCATATGACTGAAATATGTTATCAAGCGATGCAAACAGGTGCTGGGTCTGATTCATAACCATGCTAAATCTTTTTCTGAGCATTTCAGAGTTGTAATATTTCATATTTTCATAGCACTTTCCATTCTGTGGGCTCTAAAGGCTTAAATTTCCCATCCAGGAAGGCAGAAAATACAAGCTAAATGAAGAATCAGAGGTGATGTTCTCTTTTAAAAAATTTTCCTTTTACTTTGGAGAAGGCTGATGACCTCTTTGCATATGCATCAAAAATGACAATAGATGATAGCCTACTTACAATTTTTATCACTTTTAAATGTAAAGTTTCACTAGTCCTGCTGGCAATGGAGTCTGGATCACTACACATGGAAAGTACC
>VYZT01039074.1:0-72975 GCA_013400735.1 Pomatostomus ruficeps
GCTGTGGGAAGCTGGGACACTGGATAGAGGGGTGCAGGCAACCCCCAGCAGTAACCTCGGTGTCCAAGCCTTTTATTCCAGGCTCAGGCCCCTTGGTCCAGGGATGCTGCTGCAGCCACCAGCTGGGTTCCCAAACGAAAACCTCAAGAAACAAAGCAAGAAATGCATGAAACCTCCACGTGCTGTGCTAACACGAATGAAGCTGCCACTCCATCACACAAGGACAGTTTTCCAGACTTGACCCCACAGCTAGACTGGGCAAAGAAGGAAGAACTCGTCCGAGCAGCTGTCCAGTTCAACATGTGGAAGAGACGAAAACGCCGTCAGCTTTCATTAATAAATAAAAACGGAGGATATGTTGCAGTGTGCTCTTGGCCAGGTTTCGGGTTTATCTCATGGCCAGGCACTGCTGCCCCCTCCCCTCCCCTTGGTATCTTGTTTCCCCCTCCTGGAGGGCTCTGTATTGCACAATCCTATACAAAGCCTGCCAAATTCAAACCTAGCACTTCTCCCCTATTGGATGTTGTACCCTCCCCAGGCCCCCTCGTGTCAGTATTTATGTAACTGTAACACGCTGTGCCAGGGCTTCCCTGGCACAACCCTGGTGCTGAATAAACCATCTGGGAATGCCCCTCCACTTCGTCTCTCCTTCCTCGGTGTGCCTGTGCCATCGGTGGGTTGGGTGAAACCTTGCAGGAACTTCGCCTGTCCTCCCATGCCTTTGGAGCAGCCCGGCAGCCCCTGGAACCGCAAGCAGATGCCTGGTGCCCCCACCAGAGGCATTGCGGCAGGGCACCACTAGCAGCACTCTGCTATGCAAAGATGAGCCTTCAGGCTCAATGTGCAAGAGTTTTGGGAAGCAATTTTTGACCTAGACGTGTAGGGTCTGAGAAGGCAGGTGTCTTGTCTGGATTGAAGGTCTATTACCTTATTTCTGGAGGGTGTAGGAAATGGGATTTGAGGTCCCAAACAGTTCCTTTGAATCCTGTGTCCTTGAATATCAGTGTTCTGGGGTGTCTACTGTATTCCCCACCAAAAGCATGGATGAGATGGCAGGCCATGACCGTGGGACTTCCCTGTTCTGCCCAGTGAAGAAGAGGTTAGAGACCTTGTGAAAGTGTAAGAAACAAAGGAGAAATGAGAGAGGAAGGCATAACATAAAGAAATTGAGGATGTAGATTACTAAGGAGAGGCACAAGGTTTCCAAGTAGAGTTGTTACTTTTTCACCTTCTTTTTCTGACTTTCGCTAAGTGACACACTTGTCTCCTAGAAGAAAGAGGTGTGCTGGCTGCACTAGCAATTCCGGCTGCTCTGGGTACTACACAGCTGGAAACAAAGAGAATTGTGTAAACTTCATCAGCACAGGCCCTATCCAAATCCCAGTGACTTCAGGGAGTGCTAGTTTGAGCCCTGAAATCTGCTGGCTAATTAGCTATCCCATAGTCACAAAATTATTTATGGAATTATCTCTCTGAAGGAAAAAAAAATGAAAAGGCCTTACTGGAAACTGGTACAGTATCATCCCGACAGAGATGGATGGCATCCCCTCCTGCTACAGCAGTGGGACCCCATCACCCCCTTTCCCTACCACTTTCTTTTTTACGAGAGAGTTGGCCATGTCTAGCAGCCTCCTCCAAAACAAATGGCCAGCTTTCCATGGCTGCTGGGCAGAGCCAGGGTGTGTTTGCTCAGCCAAAGCCCCTCCAGCATGGCCTGGCCTCGCTGGTGAGTTCTTGCTGGAGGGGAGTAGGAATGCACGAGGGAGAACACATCCCACTGGCAGTGGTTTCACCAGTGAGCTTGCACAGCTTTGGCCTGCATGAGATTTTGGCATGAAGAAATGATATTATTAGTCTGCCACTTTTACAAGCATTGAAATATACGGAGGAGGCACAGATGTTAAAAGGTAACCACTAAAGCAAACAAATACGCAAAGCTGAAAAACAAATAAACCACCTAAAAGGAAGTCTCAGAGCCAAACTGAGTCCTCACCACCTGTTGTCACACCCAGTTTCCCTAGCAGTGGCCAAGGACACCCACCAGCCAGTGGTGGGACAGGTGTTCCATCCCCTACAGGGTGCACCGCTGATGCCTTTTGTCTTTACAGCAAAGCCAGTGCACTTGTCCATCCAAGCTGATGAGGGACATCACCTCACTCCATCCCTAGTGAGGCGCAACCCAATAAGACAGGAAACAGCAAAGTTTTGCTGGTGGTGTTGAACTCAAGCTCAATGCAGAGCCAGTGGAAAAGGCAGGTTGGGCAGATGGCAAGGATGTCCCCCGGGCCACTGCAGACGGGCTCTCTGTCAGCTGGGTGGGAGGTGGGCCAGGGAAGCAGCCTGCATGTATGTAGGGCAGCTGCGTGGTGCCATCCATGTTGCTTGTGCCTCTGTGGAGGGAACCTTTCCCTCTGGCACTGAAACCAATCCAGGAGGGAGCCCCTGGACCATGCCAGTTTTGCACTTCAAAAATGCTGGCAGGTAGGCTCTCCTTTCTGATTACATCATGTCACTACCGCTCACCCCGGCTGTCTCTGGCCGTTGGACAGCATCCAGTAGCAGCATGGTGGATACTTTAAACCGTTGTGGATTTGCTCCCATCTCCTGACACCCTCTGTCAGTCCTGCTTTGTTAAAAATTTATGGTTTTATGAATTGTTTGACTTGCCAGTGTTTTATGTTCGGTTTCTCATTCTGGTCTCCACCAGGCTTGCCCCTCTTGCTGGGATAAAGGACCTGGGCACACACTCTTGGGGAGTTGAAGCCTTCTCCTAGGGATCTGTACACCCTAGGGACTCACACATTGGCTCCTCAGAGCTGCCTGACCCACCTCTGGGGATGTGTGTGCATGTGTATCACTTTGAAATGGCAGTGGAGAAGGTTTAAGTAAAAATCTCACTTTTCCCCAACAGTGGGTGCAGGTACAGCAGAGGCAGGGCTGTGGCTGGGACATGGACAGGGACAGGGGCAGAGGGGCAGGAGTTGAGGCTGAGGCAAAGGGACAGGGACCGGGGCAGAGGAGTAGGGGCAAAAAGATAGGGGATGGGGCAGGTGCACGGGAGCAGGGACAGACGGACAAGGACACGGACAGGGCCAAAGGACAGGGGATGGAGCAGAGGGACAAAAGGATGGATAAAGGGATATAAGAAGAGACATTTGGGTTGAGGCTGAGAGACAGGGACAAGAGAACAATGAGGGAGCAGGATCAGGGACTCAGGTGTCAGGGTGGGGAGTAAAGGCTGGGACAGCAGCAGGGGCAGCAGCGGGGGCAGGCACAGAGACCGAGGCAAGGGCGGGGACAGGGGCTGGGACCCGGGAGCCGAGCCAGAGGCAAAAGCTGGGGCGTGGACGCAAGGGCAGGGGCAGAGCAGGGACAGGGACCCGGCGGCAGACAAAGGGCGGGCAGCAGAGCCCAGCTTGCAGCCCCCGTGTCCGCGGCGGCAGCACCGCACACCGGCGCGCAGAGCGAGGAGCAGGAGAGGGCGGCGGCGGAGGAGGAGGCGGAGGAGGAGGGGAGGGACCTTCCCCTCCCTCCCACCCAGGCACCGGGGGAAATAAATTATTCCCAGCCCTCGCACTCCTAGCTCCGTGCCCCGCACCCCGGCAGCGGCAGGCGGGGACGGCGCAGCCTTCGTCGGGCGCGGAGGGGCCGCCCCTGCCCTCGCTGCGCTCCGCTCCNGCGGCGGCGGGGCGTCCCCGGGGGCTGGCCCTGCCTGCTGGCCGCCCTGGGTGCCCTGCTGGCGGCGGGCCGGGCGGCTGCCCCCCGTGCCCGCTTCTCGCCCTTCTTCTTCCTCTGCACCCACCACGGCGAGCTGGAGGGCGACGGCGAGCAGGGCGAGGTGCTCATCGCCCTCCACATCGCGGGCAACCCCGCCGCCTACGTGCCCGGCCAGGAGTACCACGGTAGGTGGTGGCGCCCGCCGTGCTCGGCGCTGCTCGTCCCCGGGCGGCCCCGGAGCGTCCCGCGGGGAGGAGAGTGGTTGGGGGAAGGCGGGCGCCCTGGACGGGGACCCACGCGGTCGTGTGCCGTGCCCCCGGTCAGTCCTGGCGGGGGGCTCGGCGGAGCACCCCGACCGAGCGGGACCGTCCTCATCTGCCCGGGGCGCCGGGACCATCGCCCGAGCCCCTGTCCCAGTGCTTCTTCGCCTCTGCTCGGCTCCCGCCGGGCGCAGCCCGCAGCAGAGGAAATTCCGAGTCCCCGCTCCTCAGCCGGCCCCGGGCCGGATCCAGAGCCTCACAAGTTGCTGGCAGTCTGTCCCTTTCCCACCTCAGCGGCTTTCGGAGCCGGCTTGTACCGAGCGCATCACCCTCTCCTGGGGGGCTGCGCGGTGCCGCACCTGGCGGCTGCCATCGGGTCACCGCGATGTGTCACCGCCAGGACCGGCCGCGGCGGTCGGCCAGCCTGTTGCTCCCTTGCAGGGGCCACGGACGACAGCCGGGAGTCAGGCACTCACAGGTGGCTTTGGAGATGGAAGGTCGTGCCCAGAATTAATAAATAAACCTGCTTTTTGTAGGCGCCCAGGCGGAGGAGAATGAACACGAATAGGCGAAGTTGTTCACAAAGTAGTGTCTCTACTTTGGGGCTGTACTGGGTGAGGGGCACAGCCCAGGGCTGAGTGGGGCCTCGCAGGCAGGTACACTACTGTGGGAACCCGCTTTCGGCTGCAGACTGCCCCGGAAACCAGCACTGTGCGGTGCAGCAGCCTCCTCACCGTTTTTCTGGATAGGAAACTTCATGGGTGAAACATTTTTTAATTCATAACGGTGGGAGACTGCTTAAGGCTATGTTCGCTAATCCTTCTACTCTCTTTGTGTCTGTTTGGAGTTTGCAATGCTACAGAATAATAATAGCTAATTCTGCAGTAAGCAATTGGAAATCAGAGAAAATGACAATAAATGTTTATTTGAAACACCTTGCTCAAAACCAGATACTATGTGATAGTCCCTGGCTAAAGATGGAATTAAACTTCTGACTTTGATATGTTCCAGCTCAGAATTTAAGTCTTGGGTAAATTACTGTATAGTTGAGTTATGTGAAGATTCTAATTGAAATTTTTACTGTAAAGACATAAACCCCAAACACATAAAATACTAATTTTCAGACAATATAAGGCATCCTGAAGTTTTTGCCTATGTGTAAGCTTTAACTCTATAATTTTACTAAATTCATAGGAAACTTTTGATTTAAAAATACTAGTATCTTTTCTAAAAACCCATATATATAAGTTAAATGACTTCACCAGATAATTTTTTTCCTCAGAGCCTTAGATCTTACAGCCCATAATACACACTCAGGTAAATTGCATTCAACCTGCTGAACCCCACATGCGTAGAGGGAAAAGAGAAGCTGGGATTTCCATTCTGCACTATTTTAAATCCTGAATTTTTAAAAACATTTTTTTCAACAACGTAAATGATAAAATCACCCCCTTTCCTCTCTGCTGCAGTGTTTTCCAAGTCTGCAGCCGGTGTTTAAGCCCCTTTGGTGGTCTAGGGATAGAGGATTGTGGCGGGCAGGGCAGCGGGAGCGCGGCGGGCAGGGCTGTCCGGCTGTTCTGCAGGGTGAGGAGCAGCGACAGAGGCTGTTTCTCCGGGGATGCTTCTCTGCTGCTCGCCCTTTTAAAAGGGTTTTTGAATTTTGAAGCACCAGCTTACGAAGCAGCGCCCCAGCTGCGCGCCAGACCTTTCAGGTGGCCAAGGGTGGGTTTTCTGTCGCTGTTTTGCGTCTGACCGAGCAAAATGCGGCGTCTTTGAATCTACCTCTGCGCCTCGTGGGATTTCTCCCTGTCCGCTCTCAGATTTGCGGAGCCGCTGCTGCCCCGCTCCCCGCGGTCTCGCCCGCGCCCAGCCCGCTCGGGGAGCGGCTCCTGCGGCATCTCCCCGGAGCCTCTGCTGACCCCGCTGCCCGGCCAGAGCTGGCCCCGCGGCTGCGCGTCCCCGTCTGAAGCAGGCACTGCTGGCGCGGCGCTGCCCCGGCATCAGCGCTGCCAGAGGCCAACATCTGCGGGGGCTGCCACCCAACCATTTCGGGGTATCTTCCACAGCCACCGGGTTAAGCGAGCGTAAAGAAATCGGACGCGTTCAAAGGATGAACACAGAAGGAAGTCCACAAACCGAACTTGAAAACTAACTTGTTTACACAGTGTAAGGTGTAGGCACACCTCGGTGTGAGCCAGGCTCCTAATTTATATCAAACTTGCAGCGGTGATTTCTTTTCAAATTCATGCATTGATTAAAAACCTACCCATGCCAAACCATGGCAAGAAGCACTGTCTATTTGCTATGCACAGTGCAGCAGACATATCCTTGAGCTAAGCACACTTAATCAGTTAGATATTTTGAAATATGTAATTTGAGTATTTTTAAATGTAACAATTTTCAGTGTTAAATATAACACAAGAAAAGAAATCCCAGAATATACAATCTGAAAAAATAATTTGAAGTAACATGGAATTTTATATAGTACAGTCTAACGATGCTGAAAAATGCCAGTCTGTACTGGTTGAGCATTTATCATTTAAAAACAAAACTTTAAAGGTGGTCTTGCAGGGGACACAAAGCAGGATTTTTGATATGCTGCACAGAATCACAGGACAAAGGGAGATTCACATATGTACAATGAAAATTCACCTGCTCAGAGAACATCTTAAAATGCTCTGAATCTTTGCAAGTTCCAGGGAGGTCCTCTTTTACTGCCCCTTCATTCTACAAGAACAGGTGACAGCAGCATCCAAGAACATCGAGTTCAAAGAGAAGGGAATTGGATGAAACCATATGCCAAGGGCTGGATGAGAAAAAATTCTGATTAAAAAAATCAGCCACCAACTTTCTGCTAATTTGTTTAGACATTTCCTTGGGCACCCAGAGGGGGAGTCAAACCACTGAGCAGCCAGAGGAGCTGTGACAGGGACTCTCGGCCCTTTGCCCAACCACCCCTTGCACTGCCCAGCACGACGGGAGAGGAACAGCATGTGTTGCAGGAGACACTTGTCTGGGAAGCACAGGAGCTCCTGCAAGTGGCTTCTCTGGCACCCTGAATCTGGCACTTTATTTCCCTGTGCCTCTGAATTTAATAAGTAAACCAAAGGCAATAATATTCCCTACTTTGCATAGTTAAATTGGATACTTTGGGATTTAGCACTTCTCCCCTAATCCTTAAAAATACTCCAGATCTGGCCCTATTCCTGCAATCAGTAAATATTTAATCACTGATTGACTAGAACCAGACCTACACTGCATTTAAATACGCTCTTTTATATGAGAACAGTGACTTGATACATCAGTAAACAATTTTATTACCTTTGGCAGACTTTTATTCCTTGAATTAGCTTATTTCAAATGTAATTAAGTCCTTGAGCTGGCAAAGCACTTATGGGCTTGCTCAAATGCAAACTGACAAAGTGTGCACTGGTTTAATGTAGGCACCTGCTCAGCTTCCTTCCAGCCAAGGGGTGGTTGTGTGCTCAGGGAGCAGCATCAGGGCTCACTTGGCTTGCTCATAGTGTTCCTGGTAGATGGATGATCCTCTTTCGGTTTTCTTCTGGGTTTTCCTCTGTAATATGCAGAGTAGAATATAATTTCTTAAAAAAATTCAAGCCAAAACCAGTATAAATTGAAAATTTTTATGCAACTTCATTTGGGTTTATTTGCAATCTGAGGTTGATTTTTTAAATCCATGTCAATGCGCCTTCAGGGCTGAGAGCATGTGCCATGATTTACAGGCACGTAAGTACATTAGAACTGCATAAAGAAATAAGGATAAACTTGACTGAACATTGAGTCTTTACTGACCTTAATCACAGAAGGCTCAAAATGAACAGTCAGATTTGTAGTGTTTAAAAAATACAAACAGATTATCTTTACACTGTATTTGTTCTTATCCCTTAAGATTTGTTTTGCTGTCACTGCAAACAGTTCCTTTTCTCAAGGTTTCAAATTTAGATCTTTTAGGAATAACTTTGAACTGTTTTCCCATGATTGATGCTAAAACTCATCATTCTGCCCTTAAAATAGTTTTCTTTAATGAGACTTGAGTTTCTATTTCACTCTCCATTGTTCCTTTTTTTTCCAGAACGAATTAACCTTCAGTCCCCAAATGTTATCAGTTTTCATCAATGACTGCTACTATTCTTAGATATACTGTATATTGTCTAGAACCATTGCTGTGATAGGTTGCAAAAAACCAGTTTTCAACTATTTTAAGTGGTAGTTGTGCACTCTTTCAGCACTGATAAAAAGTTTTTTAAAGTCTGTCCAATTCCACCTTTGTTACTAACCACTGTATTTTAGACATACAAATGGTGACTTAGTACCTGTTTTCATTAGGGTTACTTATGTTTCTGGTGGGCATTTTCATTGTAAATTCTTATTGTTCAGATCATTAGCAAATAAAAAAGTGTTTGAGTTTGAAGGGAAGAAAAAAAAACCCCTGAAATTTAAGTAGTGATGCTGTTTGAGGTATAATCAGGGTTATAACTGAGTGGCAGAAGCTCAGGCATGTATACTTTCTCTACGAGTCATGCTGAAGTGTTGGAAGTTTCTAGTGAGTTAGTCAAAGTAAATAATGCACAGGAAGTGATGCTAGTGCAGTGCTAACAGAAGAGCAGATTTATGTCTCTGTTTTCCAGCATCGGCCCAAGAACCAGGTCAGCTTCTTGAATCTTTTGCAGGCTATTCCCTCAAAACCTTTCATCCCATCCACTTACACCCTCCTCTAAAATGGAGACTTCAATCATTTTCTGTTTAAAATTAAAGAGATGTGGAAAAATTTTGCTCATGGGAGTCCAGTTAGCTCCAGGGATTATTTTAGAACTCTTCTCTTAAGGAACACTTACATTAAAAATCTGAGTCTGGCAATAGGTAGCAATGGTGAGGGAGTTATTAGGAATGGGGAAGACCCTTGATCTTCAAATCTCTCCTTTCCTCTGAGGCTCATAGCAATCTCTTGCAGCTGCATAAGAGTTTCATAGCATATAAAAATTTCATATTGGGTCAGCATTTACTAAAAATGCCTTCATCCACCAGAGCCTCCAGAGCGCACTCGGACTCTGCTCTGCTGTATTTAGGATTTTCTTACATAAAGTAAACTTTGCAAAAGGAAGGCTGATTTATGACTATTGTGGCCTGTTTGAATTTCTCAGATCTGAGATTTACTTAGTATGTTATTGAGGGAATATGAGTTTCTAGGTCTTGATGTTGACCAATGCATTGTCTCTATTTCTGAAGCTCTTGTCTGGCCCCAAAGTTCATGTGATGTGTGTTTGCAAATTTTAGAGTCGTACTTTTAGGATCTCTTGATCAGAAACTAATGAAGAGTGCCAACCTTAAAAGAAATAGGTAGGCAAGGTCACAACTGACAGCCTCTAACAAACTGTGTTTCACTAGGAAAGATGTTAAATTTCAACGGTTTCGGCTGTCATCACTAATTTGTGGGCGTCATAAGCACCAGCAGATGGCCCAGCCAGAGATGTAGTCAGGCACGGGGTTGATGAAAGGAGGTACAAGGTCCACAAAGGCCTAAATGAGCCTTTCTTGCAAATTTGCAGAAGAGATGTAATCTCCGGTTAAATCCTTTCTCCCCTCATCAGGGGGCTGCTCCCCCCTGCAAAGGAGACTTGATTGCCCCAAATAACAGAAATCAAAGCCAGCATGGCGTGCTGGCATGACCCACATTTGAGAAGTGACATCTGACTGTGGGACAGACACGGCATTGTTGGTATTGCGGGTCCGTGTGGGGCAGACTGGGCTGGGCTGTGCTGTGTACATGAAAAATGATCTCTGCCTTAGTGAGTTCACTGTCCAAGGTCTGGGGCTGGCTGTGGAGGCTGGCTTGTGTGCATGAACCTTTCCTATGGCATGTCACCCAGCTCCGGAGTCAAGGAATAAAAGAAACCTGTAAAGGTTAAAGGGTGCAAAAATACTGTTTCAGTGGGAATATTCCACACATTTTCTGATTTCTGTGTTCATAGATCTTTTGCAATATGAGTAATTTATATGTGGAATTCATTGCCAAAATCTATTAATGCAAAATGCTTTTAAGTAGAAATTTCTAACATGTATTTTTCCTATAAATAATTAATATTTGTAATTGTATATAAATAGGTGTATATAAAACAAGAGATAAACCTTCAAGACCTAAGGTGACCAGTAAATGATTTATAAGTAGGTTACTGTTGCATGGTGGTGTGTAGGACGTTTCTCCAACATTTCCCTCACCGATTATTCCACCAAACCTGTGTTAGTTCATTAGGTAGAACAGGGTGATACTGTCAGACTGGCATCATTTCTCATTTTCCTTATTATTGCCTCGATCTGGATTTTTGGATGCCACTGCTTTTGAAATACTGTAGCTTTTTATGGTGGTACAATACTACAATATTTGCATATCGACTGGTTGAAGTATGATTTTCAATCTGATAATAGCTGTGGTGATGCAGCTGAGATGGATTCAGATGCAACCTTTATTTGCTTTGTGTGTTTCATGCCCTACAGCTGTGGTTTAGATTTGTCATGAGTGTTTGCTGCATGGAGAGGGAAGGAAATGGCACTGTCTTACCTCTGAGAATAAGCAACCTTTCATACCAGCCCTTGTTACGAGAATTTCAATAGTCTCTGATGAAAGGTTCAGTCTTTCTAGCATGCTTCCTTTCTTTGTGTTAACATTTCCTGCCTTTTCATCAGGCATGAAAGGTACACAGACTGCAGATGTGTGTCTGGAATATTTGTGTNACATAGGACAAACCCTGTAAGTGCAGTCTTTGACATCTGTCAAAGCACACCAGCAGATTGCATGGGGAAAAACCTTCCTAGTTTGTCATGATGATGCCTTCTTCTTAGGCAGGTAATCTTCCTCCATTCCTCCTTCTTGTAGGTCAGTCCTGGAAATGGAAAGCCATAGCATGTATCCCACAATTCCTGCTGGCCTCTGCCAGTGGACAGTGGCATCATGGAGACAGAGATCTGTCTGGTCCGTGCCCACAGAACCTTCTCCAGGTCCCTTCAGTGCTCAGATTCCTCCCACAGCTACACATTTTACTCTTTTCTTAAAGGGAAGAGACAGGTCAGGGAAGTGGGGTTGTTTAAAGACTTTGTTTTGTTTTAATGTATCTCTCACTAAACATTTGCCTTAAATAAGACCAGGTTGGAGATGTGTATATCCCGCACGGAGAGGAGTACTGGGGTTTGTGGGGGCATTAAGATTTGTACCTGTTTGTTCTACAGTCCAGGACCAGACATTACTCTATCCTTCTGGAGCTGGAGAGGTCCTGGCTGGGGCTGGAGACGGCACCCAGTGGCCAGGCACAGAGCCACAGGCTCCTTGCCATTGTCTCCTGCAACCATCTGGAGTGGCTACTGCCTCTGTGGCATCAGCGTTTCCTGGGCAGTTGGGTCCAGCTTAGCTTCAGGCAGAGGCTCTGGGGGCTTGTTCTTTGTCTCACCAACCTCAGCATCACCTGTGTCTCTCCAGACTCCCTGCAGTGTGGGTGTTGGCTATTCCCCCTTGTCCTACTGTTGCCAGCATGGCTTTCTGTTTGGGAATGCTCTTTGGTGATGTGGTTTTTGCATGCTGAGAGAGGTGTCCCCAAGGCTCTTCTCTGTCCACCCCAGGGGGATCCTTGGTCTTCCCAGGAAATCAGAACATCCCTGACTGCTACCTTTTAGTGTTTCCTCATTACCTGTTGTAAGCAATGCCTTTTATGTGAACATCTCAGTCTAGAAAGCAGGATATGTCCTGGGGAACTGGACATGAGTGACTTGTGAAAGTTGCTGGGGAGCAGGGAGGGTGTTCAGACACTTTGTCAAAAGCTTTTATCCCAAAGTGACTGTTTCTTACAGTCTTTATAACATCCCTCTTGCCAGATTTTTCCATCCTGGGAACAAAACAGAAGTGGCTGTTCCCTGCTCCTCTCTAGCACTTTGACATTAATATTGGTTGTGAGAGTTTCACAAGCCTCTCCTTGGGAAGGGAAATCAATGAGGCTTTTCCAGACTGTGTCTATTGAAGTTCAACCTGCAAGAGCCTTGAGTGACATCAGATAAGATATCCATCTCCCTTCAGGTGCAAGCTCTGCCTTACACTACCCTAAGCCTTGCATCCCACCCCTCCCATTTTCTTTCAGACTTCTGCATCAACCTCTATAAAATTTTGTGTGCTGCAGGTTTCTGTCTACACTGTGCAAGTGCTTCAGTGTGTGCCCAAGTTCTGTCCCAGTTCCCAGTGTTCTGGGGTGACAAACATCCCAGTGTGTTTCCAGGCCTGTAGTGGGACTGGTGCTCCCCCAGACCCCCTCTGAGGGGATGCCTTGCTCCACTGCCAGGAGGGAGGTGGTGTGCCTGACTGGGGACAGCCACCTTGGGGAGCCAGGTCCTTGCTGAAGGGCTGGGTGCCGGCAAGGGAGGACGTCAGATAGATGGTGACCCCACATGCCTTCACTCCCATCCCCTCCTCCCCTCCTCTTCTCTGCCTGCTCAGAGGAGGGAGCAGCTCCAAGGAGCAGTGCAGAGTATTTGACTGAGATGCCCAGAGTAAAATGTGATTTAGTTTTGCTAGATGGGAGGTGTTATTAATAAGTCCAGCCTTCTGGGTGTTGGGGTTCACTGGGTGCTGGAAATATTTGTGAAGCCATGTGTAAAACTATTGCTGTGTCTCTCCTGAAGCAGAAGCTTTGGGGTGTGCAGCCATTCAGGGTGGTTACTAGTTTCTCTCTCTGCTTTTGCAAGATACAGCAGAGGGGGAACTGGAGAGCCCTCCACCTTCTTCAGCAGGGTGAGCAGATTAATCATCAGATATGGGGCTGAAGGGCTCTGTGTGTTTCCCAGAATGGTTTCTATTCACACGTACGTGTTTGTGACTGCTTGTTTCCCACAGGAGACGGGGCCGTGCTCATTGGGCTGAGGGAACTGAGCTATAAACCAGATTGAGATGAAATGCTAAGAGCTCTTGCACCATGATTAGCAAAATTTTGATTTCCTCAGATTAGACAGTTGTTTATTCCTCCCCATGCCTGCATGAAGGGTAGTTTTGTAAATACAGGTATGACCCAAGAGCTGAGACAAGAAAGGCGTCTGCCTGCCAGCCCCAGCTCCAGCTGTCTGTGTCTCCTACTGCCCAGTTCATCATTCCTTGCTGCCATGGATGGCTGGATGCTGGCTCCTATCCCATGTCCCCTTCCAGAGCCTGGCTGCAATGTGGCTGTACGCTGAGTGGCCCAGCTGGTGAAAAGCATACAGAATAAGGGACTTCACTGTTTCCCTCTTTCCATCTCTCCAGTGTAATTTTCAAGAGTGCAGTTAGATAATCAAAAGTTGGCAAAGAAAAAAAAACTCTGTACAGGGAAATCCATCTAGCAAGCTCCCTTTCATGCACAGGCAAGCATCCAGAAACAAATGCTTTTTTCCCCTCCTCATCCTGCTGCATCCCATCTGCAGGCAGCTCCTGCCCCATCTTGGATTTGAAGGAATTTTCATCCTGGTTGTCCACAAGTGGCATATGTAGTTTGCTCCGTGGGAATGTATGGAGGAACAGCGAAAGTTGACTGTCTGTCCATGTGCACATGATAGGCAAGAGGAGGTAAGGAAATGGGAAAGGAGGAAGCACACAACACTCGCTTCCCAGAAGACTTGAAGAAATCTGGGAATATTTTTCTCTCTATGGCTGAGAGGTAGTTTGTGGTCATATCATTCAACAAGTCTGGTAGAATATTCATAAATGAGATAATGAGGATGCAGAAAATAAGCTTTTCTGTGCAGGAGGCCTGTGTCATCGCCGAGAAATACTTCATGGAAGAGCTGCGTCTTCCCGTGTGGATCCTGCATGGGGAAGCTCTTCCTGTTCTAGAAATGAAAGCAATGGGTAGGTGATCAGCCTTTAACATCTGAAAACAGCAGTGTGACCCTCTGTGGCCTCTCTTCATGTCAGGCCATGGGATGTGAGAAGTCATTCATCACATCACGAGGCTTGGCAGGGTCTCTGCCATTTGTCTTCCACGGTTCCCACTGCTCTCCAGGACAATACAATGCATAGGAAAGAACAAGAAATATAGATAATATTTATCTTTCTGGCTAAACAAGCTGTGGCTTCCAGCCCATAATAACCTTCCAGTGTTCCTATCTCACAAGGGAAATGCATCGCTAGAAGAAAACAACACTCCTTCCAGAATTAGACACATTCATCTGGACACTGGATGAAACCGTTGTTATAGCAAGAACTGCAGAGAGAAACAAAACAGCCAAACTGGCCAAGGCAAAGATACTGGTTTAACAAACTGTTGCCCAGCCTTTCAGTGCAGCAGTTTGTGGGTATGCCAGTGTCAAAATCAAAGAATCAGTACTTAAAAGTGCTTAAAAAATAGTTCCTAGTATGTTTGGAAAAAAGAATCTCTAGCTAAAGTTCAGTGTCAAATGTTTTTGTACAGCAGTTCTTCTCATTCTGGCCCAATACAAATGTAGTATTCAGAACCTCATTTGGGTTAGTACCAAGATCCAATACCTCTGGCAAATGTTTTTATGCTTTCCAATTTTTACAGTTTGTTTGCTGATGGCTGATACCCTGTCAGATAGGTTTTCAAGTTGGTAGTATTCTTGCATGAGGAATCCCAAGCACAAACATGGGCTGGGTGGAGAATACATTTGGAGTAGCTCTGAGGAGAAGGACTTGGGGGTGCTGGTGGATGAGAGGCTGGATGTGAGCTGGCCATGTGTGTTCACAGCCCAGAAAGCCAAATGTGTCCTGGGCTGCATCTAAAGCAGCGTGGTCAGCATGGTGAGGGAGGCGATTCGACCTCTCTTCTCCACTCACACAAGACCCCACTTGGAGTTCTGTATCCAGATCTAGGGTTCAAAACAAAAGAAGGACTTGAGCCTGTTGCAGTGAGTCCAGAGAAGGTCCATGGAGGTGGTCAGAGGGTTGGAGCACCTCTCCTATGAAAACAGGCTGAGAAAATTGGGGCTGTTTAGCTCAGAGAAGAGAAGGCTCTGGGGAGACCTTAGGGCAAATTTCTGGTATCCAGAGGTGGCCAGCAAGAGAGCTGGAGAGGGATTTTTACCAGGGCATGTAGTGACAGGACAAGAGAGAATGGCTTCAAATTGAAAGAGGGCAGGTTTAGGTTAGATATTAAGAAGTAATTCTTTGCTGTGAAGGTGGTGAAACACTGGAACATGTTGTCCAAGGAAGTTGTGGATGTCCCGTCCATGGAAGTGTTCAGTGCCAGGTTGGATGGGGCTCTGAGCAATCTGGTCAAGTGGAAGGTGTCCCTGCCCATGGCAGGGAGATTGGAACCGGATGATATGTAAAGTTTCTTCCAAACAAAACTATTCTGTGATTCTCTGAATTTATTTACCTGGAATTTTTGTGTTTATAGTGAATTAATTTGAAATCTGGTTTTGTCAAAGACAAACACTTATAATGTATTTGAATAGAATTTAGTAAAAGTTTTAATGGAAAATGGGAAGAAGTGAAATATTTGCAATATATTTCTGTTATTTTTGAAACATAGTTCTTTTTTTTTTGTTTTGGAAAAGTATCTTAATTGTGAAACTGACTGTGAAAAAAAAGAAGTTACACGCATAATCAGAAAATGGAATGAGACTTTTCTGCTTGAACGAAAGTCTTTATCTAATTTTTTTGGGTTCATTGAAGATTTTCATATTGACCTAACTGATATTTTAATTTATATTTTTTGTGCCAGATCCCGCAGTACTCCTTTTATGTTAGCCCAAGCTAACTGATCTCTTTTTCTTTCTTTTTCTTTTCATTTTGGTCACTGAACCAAAAATCGAGCAGTTCTACTTCTGACAAGTTGACCATTTAATTTCCGGCCACTGCACAGATCTGATTCAGACCACTCTCCTTGTGTTTGTTCCCAAAATAAATTGCAGAATCATAATTCACTCTTTAAGGCAGTGAAGGGCAGTTGGTAGCAATACTAACATTTCCAAGGTAACAAACTCACATTTTCCATAATGATACCTGTGGTTGCTGTGTGGTTACTAATATGTAACTGGACCACATTTTCCTTTACATCTAGTAATTTTTCAGTTTTCTTTTTAATCAGAAATCTTTTCTCTGTTGTGGTGTTTGGTAAAAAAGGCTTAGAGGAGATCTCTGACTTGCCTCGTCCTGCATATCTTACAGTTAAAGGGTACTTCTGCTTCCCATCTGGAAAACCTGTTGCAGTGCATCAACAGAATTGTGGTTCATTGAACTAGACAGAGGGGCCTTCATGTCTTTAAAATTATTTCTTTTTTTCATGTAATAATATTTATAGGGTTGTCCACCTCAAACAGAAATGAACTGCTGAGAGTAGGCATAGAAATTGCATTTGAGAGATGCAGGTTTATTTCCTTCAGGGAAGTGATCCCTGTGTTCTTTATTGACCTGCTCTTCCTTCAACATGTAGTTTAATGCAGTTATGGAGTATAAAGGAGTTTCAGCAGAGCTGTGGTGTTTGCAGAATTTGCTCCAACCGGCAGAGATGAAAAGGTGTGGGTTTGGCTGGAGCTGGCAGCACCGGTCCCACCCCAGCCTCAGGCAGCCCGGATTACTCTGTGGACCTTTTCACTCAAAGAGATGTAAGTTTTGTTTCATCAAGTGGTAGCAGATGTTAGGGAGCCTTTATGCTACTCATCGCTGACAGAACGCCAATGCAAAGGCATCTGGCCGTTTTCTTAGTACAAATGGTGTTTTTAAACTCTAAACTGTCTTTGAGCAGTGGTAGTGGCGCATTACAAGCTGACTACTCTTCTTCTGGGACCTTGCCCAAAACCCCAATGAACAACTCCCCCCAAGTGACTTTTGCCCAATTAGTGAGATTACAGTAGACAGCAAATCCTCCTTCTAATTACAATATTTTCCCTTTGAGAAAACACATTGTAAAATTAGTTACATTACAATATTTCTTTCAGTTGCATTTTACTAACTGCTAAGAAACACTAGTGAGTGACTTGCCCTGTAACTAGTAACCTTCCATTCCAGATTTACAAAGCCCACACTTCTTGCCATTCACAAGTATTTTATACATGCAAGCAGTCAGAAACAGGGATCCTTTTTTTTCTAATTGATGTATTTTGTCTAGAGCATGTAGATTTTTCATGAGGTGCAGAACTCATACAGATGTTATAAGCATAGTACCTCAAATCAGCAGAACGGTCAAATTGTTGACAAACAAAAATTGCATGTTCTGTCTTGGAGTGTTCCAGCTTTTAGCACTTCAGGGAGGAGGAGAGCTGTCATCACCATGGGAGAGGATCAGTGCCAACAAAACCGACAGCTCCTTGATGCATTGCGTATTACAAGTGATGAGACAAGAATTTTGGACAGCAGGGCAAGATTTAACCCTGCTCTCTCCTCGAAAATTTTCTTAATTTTACTCCTAAATTTTCTCCTTGTGCAGAATGTCTAGATAGCAGTTTCCATCCCTCTTGGGGCAGTGCTGCATTGGGACAAGGCTGACTCTGACATCCAGGTGCAGGCAGGTGAGGCAGAAGAGATGACCACGTGAGTGAGCAGTCAGATTTTCAGTTTACCAGATTTTTCCCCTTCTTCTCTCCTTTTTTGGAATGCTGGGCTCACTGCTCAGAGATTTAGCATCCACAGCTTCCATGTAGTGACTTCTCCCCACATTGCTGGGCAGATGTATCAGTGGGAAAAACATGCCCTGGTCAAACGATCTGGAAGAGGTTCCAGCTGCATGCCAGTTCAGTTCTCATCTCTTCTGCTGAATTTAACATGTGTTTGTTATGGTTAGCATGCAGAGTGGTTGTAATTTGTTTGAATTAAAGGGGAATCATCCTCTTTGTGCTTTTTTTACATCAAGAACACTGTGCTCTGGCGTAAAGAAAGATTGATGCCTTTGTAATTAGCTAGGCCAGAATGTGATGGCCCTTTTAATTTTGGGTTTTACTTATGAGTATCTTATGTAGGTATTTACCACTAAGGCAAATCTGGAATGAATGATAATAACACATTGCATTTTCTCTATTATTTTTGATTAATTTGGAAATGTTTAGGTGTAATTAAAGGATAATCATAAATTTCTTATAATTATACACTTAAGAGCATGTTCCATGATATCCTTTGTTAAATGCCTGTCTGTTTTTCTGGTTTTTGAGCTTTTCTCTTGCAGGCAATCAGATCGCTGCTAGAATGAATAGTTACATGTGGGGTGGCTAAACATATAATGTGCTCTTCAGAATCAGAAGAGGTGCCACGAGGAAATATATGTGAGAGACCTTAATATGTATTTCAGGGATCTGGGTCTATAGCAGCTATTTTTTATGTTTAATGTATGCATCATGGCAGGCCTAATGCAATGCCTGTCATGTGCTAAAAGATAGCTCTACTGTCTGGTGTCTTATAAATCCCCCTGTAATATCTCCCAGAAAGACCATGTTTCAGTGGTTTAGATCTGGCTCAGGTTTTGTTTCGGTGGGGACACTTTTTATGTGGTACAAAGCTGGTGGTATATTGGGCAGGAATTAGGAATTACTAGGAAATCTCCCAGTTCTACTTAAAGAACAACAACAACAAAAAAAGTCCTGGGATATGTTTAAATATAAACTTCCTTAAATTTGTACCTAAGAGCTCAGGCTCATCTCATTTTTACTTTCCAAGAACACAAAACTCTGGAAGGATGCAAAGATAGTTGAAGATTTTGTGACCTATTCACTGTAGGAATACCTTTTGTTGAATTTGTAGCCTGCAAAATCCTGTGTTACTTAAAAAGCTACAAACTGGAACATTTCCCTATGAGAATTGGAAGAAGAAAGAAATGTTTCTCAAACTTAAAGCAGGATTTTTACATATTAACTATAAATATAGTGCAACTGAATGTTTTTAAATAAAATAAAGCCGCTTGCTGTCTCTGCAGAAATGAATTGGGCAAAGGGATTTATCCAGGGTATTTCAGTCAGATGAATGGAGAGATATGTCCATCACCACTAACGTGATGGTTATTCCTTCTAAATATAAACTGATAATATTATATGTTAAAGGCTTGATTATACCGTTAAGAAGATTAGTACATTTAAACAGAAAATAAAAGCTTATGTGCCCTAAATGTGAAACTAAAAGCAGAGGGTTTTATATAAGGCACTATCACAGCATTCAGTACTTTTGAACAAGGTGTTTTCCCCATGGAAATACCTGTAAGGAATAATCACTTCACACTGCCTTTGGGAATAAGTGGGATGCCTTAAGTCTAATCTCTTTCAAAGTGGTAATTTAAATGCATGCAGCTATTAATCTTGGCCAGTTTGGGGGTGTTTATTGGAGTAAGCATAATGATGGCATGTGATCATATCCACAAGGGCAGTTTTCTGTATCATCTCTTCTCTGTAAAATTTTGGGGTATCTTTTAATTGCAGAAACTGTGGCAAATCTGTAAAAAATATGTGTCAGAAGGAAAAAGGATTGATTATTCCTCTGTGATAGATCTCTGAATCAGATCTATGAATTTAAAATATTTAACACATATTAAAGATTTCAGTGTCTTTTAATATTGTGCTTGACTTACACAGCACTGTCTCTAAGGACATTGTATCTGAATCTTCTGACGGCATTGAATTTATGACATTGAATTTAAGACTTTTGTGCTCATGTCATGAGGCTTGTTAGGTAGTGTTTAACATGTCTCCTTTTTAATTTTTTTTTTTTAAATTCTTGTTCTTTATAACCTAGTAGTTCTTCTCAGTGAAGGATTTATAGTGAAGATGGGAGAAGAGTTGCAGTTATCTCCTGATAGATAGCACTCCTTGATTTCCTTTTATGCATCTCTCAAATTAGATATTCTGCACCTTAATCACAACATCATCTTACTTACTTTATCTTTTAAGAGTAAAAGCACCATGATTATAAATTGACTTAGAAATATCATCAGATCTGCTGCCTCGGGGCTTGTCTTTGTTTCTGACTCAAGCATTGCTCCATGGTCAAGTGCTGTCCAGAGAAAAAAGGTGCTTAATTGAATCCAGTGGGGGCTGTAGTTTGAATGGGCTGCTCTGTCTAGAGGCAGAGCTGGAGCTGGTGTTAACCACAGCCCTGTTTCCCTGGGGACTGGACAAGGGTGACTCTGCCTGCGGCTGTACCAGCGTGCCAGGAAAGATGCAGGCATGCAGAGTGCTGTGTGGGTCTAAGTTAAATGCTTGCACTTTGGAGGGCAAATCTTGGAGTTGTAGACTGCTAGGTATGTTGACTTCTAGGTCTGTGGCTTTTCCACCCACTGGTTGCTCAGGACCTCATGTGGAGCAGTGTCAGCCCCCCTGAGCCCCTCTGGCTGCCTGCAGCACATCCACCTGCCCAGCACAGGTAGCGCTTGCACAGGAAGGGGATGTCAGGTGTGGCCTGGGCTCAGATCCTTTGAATTTTCTGCCCTACTTCCCCATGAGCTGGCCAGTGCCAAGGGAAAGGGCTGCCTGACCCCTCCACTCCTTTGGGACAAGCTGGGGACACAATTTGGCCTGTCTCTCTTTTGAGGCTGGAAGCTGATTATACAACCTGGCCATTCCTGGGGCTGTATATGCTTTTTGTACTGCCCGTTGGAACCATCAAACCCATATTCTCTAAAATACTAAAAACCCCCAAACTTCGATAGCTTTTGCATACCAGCAAGAGTACCCAAACTCCCTTTACTCCCAGTGGTTATTAGTACCATTGCATAGTAATGTTCCAAATAGTAAAATGTCCCTGTACGTATTTTTTGCCTCTGCTGCTTTGGTGCTGTTGCATTGGCATAACAAGATGCTGTAGACCAATATGTTAAATAAATATTCTTTACACTGCTGTGGTTTGGTTGCCTTTTCTGCATGCTTGTTCTTGCAAATAAATATATTTCTCCCTGAAGAAAATGTATGGGCTTTTGCCTGGGGCACTCTCAGTACACTGTCTGTCCTCCTCCCTTTGGAATGTGCTGGTTAATGCTGGTTAATCAAACGTAACAGGGACACAAGTCTGAGATGCGAGAGACCTGAAAGCTTGATGGAAATTGGTAGCCAGCAGAGTAAAAGGACCCAGGGTCATGCCATCACTAAAACTGAAGGAAGTCAGGTGAGCTCAGCTATTTCTTAGCCCTAGGAAAACAGAGAGGGAGAGGGAGGCCCTGCACATGCCCCAGGCACAGAAACTCTTTAGTAAGACTCTGCTGTACCCTACAGACACTGGGGAATGCAGCAATGAGGGACTGACCCCCACTGGCAACAGTTTTCATTTCCCTGCACGAAAGAAAAGCCACTCTCTGGCCACAGGGTCTGAGCACCAGGGCATGGCTGTCCTGGGGCTCGGTTCATGGTCACAGTGCCCTGCGGAATGTGTGTCCCTGTCCTGGGTGAGCAGAGGCTGGCACTGATGGGGAGAGAGGCCCCTCCACTGGGGTGGGCATTGATGAGGGGCAGCAGGGGTCCCCAGGGGAACAGGGGTGCCCCAACACCACCAGCCTCTGTTCCCACCCTTGCACCAAAGCCCTTGGGAGCAGCAGTGGGATTTGGGTTTCTAGTTATATCTAGAAGATAATTTGTTTTCATGGACACATAGCCAGCTCTTCTGGTGGCCATCGGAGGTCAGTGGCTTTTAAGCCAAAGGTTGATCTAGTCCCTGAAGTTTTTTTTCATCTCCTGAATAAAGAGGAGCTTTCTGTAAAGGGCAACTGCAAAGAAAGAACATAGTGATCCCAGTGGGAATAAATTCTCAGAAGAAGCAGGATGAAGGCAATAACACAGAGCCTTTGAAGACCTGTAGGTAGACCTGCAGTGGTGCGAGCTCAGTGGAAGGTGGCTGAGGGCACTTTTTTGTCCCCTTGCCTGAAGCTGGCTTGAGGCAGAGCCCTTCCCAGGCACCAGCCCTGGCAGACACCAGTTCGGGGCTAGGTACAGTGAGATATGGGAGATTCTCAGTCATAATCAGCCTTCTTCATTACCTTCAATGAGATTTTTATTGTTATTAGGAAAACTCTTCCTATGGGATCTTAACTTTCATGCTGTGCTCTATCCAAGTGTGTTTAAATATCAGATGATTTATTTCTATGTTTTCACTTGTCCTCCATGAGAATGACAAGGATTTTAATGTAGTACAGAAAATCCTTTGAGATCTTCAAATTAGAAGAGCTCTAATGGAATAGAGTCCTTTTTTAGGCATAAAATGATGTGTTTGTGACTATAATTGATGATATCCTCATGAATCCCTTGAGTTAAATAAAGTGAATCAGGTAAACAAAGTACTTTGTCTTGCTCAAATGCATTGTTGCAAAAACAAGAGTAAAACACATCTGTAACATAATTAATTTGAATTTGTTTTACCAAAAAGAAACACTTTTACTGAAACGGCAATATTTTAATTTTGTGCATCATCATGGGATCACTTTAAAAGAAATTTAATTTAATTTAATTTAATTTTTGTATGAAATTTGCATTTGGGTCATGTTCTGTGGAAATGAGATCATTATTCCATTGGGTGAAATGTTACCAAAATGGTCCTGGTGAGTGGAGAATTTGGCCTTGAATTAATTCTAGTACAATTGTGACAGAATATTTTTAGGTAAAAGTAGCAATGCCAGAGAAACTTGCCAACTTAGGTAATATTTAATACTTGAAGTCCAACACTGATCAAGACGCCACTTTCCAATTTCCCTTCCTGCAATCTGCCTGCCCTCTGCCAAGCACTGGTGTGTGATTAATTGACTGACACGAAGTCTGTTATTTACATTGCAGATATATTGTAAGTAGACTCCAGGTGAAGCTCACAGCATGCTTCATATTTACTGCCATATGTTCAGGAGGTTGTGAACAGAAAAAGTAAGTCTAAAGCCAGAGGAGGTATTAGAGGACACAATAGAAAAGCTAATTATAAAAGCCTTCAAAAGCAGTCCCTGCTTCACCGTTTGATGTCCCAATATGTAATTACAGAGAACTAGGAAATAAAGGGAGATAATAAAAGGAAGATAATAAAGGGAAGATATAAAAACCAGGGCATGCTAGTTTGTGAGAGAAGAAGAAAACAGCTCCCAACGCATCTCTCCTTTAGCTGTTGGAAATGAGGGAGGGCTGTGAAAGGACATGGAGGGGACAGGTATCCTGAATGGTATAGACAGGGGAGGTGTGAGCTCAGGGAGAATGGGCAAACTTTGTCAGTGCTGTTTTTTGGGTGTAAACTGGTGTTTCACTCTCCTGAGGGGGCTTTACACCAGGTGGGATGGCCAGAAAGGGAGTGCTGAAGCTGGCAGCTGTATCATCCCTACTGGCAAACAGTAATTTGTTCCCTTTAAGCAAGGACAGCATGGGAGGAAATCACCCCACAGGATGCCGCCCTTGTTTTAAAGCCCATTATGGGCTGCCTGTGCAAGTAGAAAACCTTGCTCTGCATCTGTTACTGTATCCCTTACTAACGTATATATTTTCCGTGCCATTTATATCACTTCTCAGTTACGCTTCCACTGTGAGGGTCACAGTGTGTCTCCTATTGTTTCATAAAGTGGTTGATAAGGGTAGTTTAGTGAGGGTTATAAATTTTGATAAAATAGAAGAAAAATATGTGTCTGAATCCTAGCGTTAAATCTACATGTATAGTGTTTGATCAATATTTCTTAGAGAAACAAAGGTGCTGACCTGCATTTCTATTAGCTACACATGTAGTGGGGAGCTGGGGATCAGGACACTCTTGGACACGTGAAGCAGCTTCTGGCTGGCTGCAGGTGTAGGCAGCGTGGGGGGCTGGAAATGACAGCTCTAATTTTGCTCCAGGGCTTGAGGGAGAATGTCTTCACTCATGCCTCAAAGGGCCTCCCCCAACACACAGCTCAATTATTTGGATGGTAAGCTGATTAGAGGATTTGAAACCAATCATCCAAAAATGGTTGATGCCAGCCTCCAACTGACACAACTCACACTCAATGAGGGCAGAGACGAGACGCTTCTCAAATTACGATTTTGTAGAAGCGTTTCAAGCCTTCAGAAGGTGTGTCATAGTGAGCAGGGTGAGCAGGTAAAAAGTGGCCCTTTAACATTCCTTTGTGCCCGTTTTGGTTGGTGCTGGAGGTTTGCGTGATGCCAAGTGGTGTTTGTGTGCTGCCGCTCCCTCTCCGCCTCGGCAGGCGGCTGGGCTCTGGGACACAGGGCTGGGCTCCTAGGCATAGGACTGGGCTCCATCCCGGCAGGCGGCTGGGCTTCGGGGCACGGGGCTGGGCTCCAGGACACAGGGCTGGGCTCCTTCCCGGCAGGCGGCTGGGCTTCGGGGCACGGGGCTGGGCTCCGGGGCACAGGGCTGGGCTCCGAGGCACAGGACTGGGCTCCATCCCGGCAGGCGGCTGGGCTCCGGGGCACGGGGCTGGGCTCCTTCCTGGCAGACGGCTGGGCTCTGAAACACAGGGCTGGGCTCCGAGGCATAGGGCTGGGCTCCTTCCTGGCAGACGGCTGGGCTCTGGGACATAGGGCTCCCCCAGGCTGCCTCTTCTTGGAAGGCAAGAAAGGTGTTAGCTCAGGAAGAGAAAATAGGAAAAGAGAGCTGTGTTGGTTCAATGAGACGGCAAGCTGGAAAGGGTGCCAAGAGAATTGGATGCTTAAAGTATCTACTTGTCTACTCCTGGCTCTCCTTTAAAGAACCCCCAAAATTTCCTAAGTAAAAATTTCCAAATTCCCTCAGCTTTGCTAAATTTCAGTTTCTTAGCAGATTTGCAACCTTACTTTGCAACAATGATTTACACAAGTAAGTCTGCAGATTGAATGGGAGGAGTAAGGTTTACATGTAAATGGAAATCCTGAGAATGTGAACCATCAAAATTGCAGTTTTTTAAAATAATATTTTGCTATGAATCATTATCGGGTGAGTACATATATATCTGTCCATGGTCTGTGGACATTTAACGTTTAAGACATATTTCCTTACTTTTATAATTACATTCTGAATGGCTAATTTGAATTGATAGAGTCTTGCTCTAAATGCATCCTCTATTGCTGAAATTAATACACACATTACTATATTTGTTGAACATTAAATTTCAAAAAGCATTTTTAAATTGTTGAAAAAAAATGAGTTAGAGAAAGCACATAAAATGTCAAAGGTGACGACGAGACCAGCCCAGCCATAGAGGTGATTGGCTGGAGACAGAGAGCTCCTTTGCTTAGTGCTTGCATAGTGCTGAGCACTTATGTCTCTAGTTATCCTTTTCTGCTTTAACGTTGCTCAAAGCTGTGGTTCAGCTTCCTTCTCTGCTCCTGCAGGGACTGCTCTGAGTTTCCAAGATGTCAGGCTTGATGTGGATTGCCTCACATTCTGAATACCTATTGCATATGCTGATGAGGTATTCAAGGGTTTCCAGCACATGTAAGTGCAGATGAATTTAATGGGAATCTTTGTGCTCAAATCTTTGCATAATTTAGATTTTAGATATTTCTTTATGGATGCTCAAAAACTTAGAGCCCTGGAGTGACCAAACAGGGAGGGGAATGAAGGGGCACCTTTATCAGGGTACTGATTTTTCAGAGGATTTAGAGAAGCAGTAGTTTTCAGATGTTTACCTTTTGGTAATGTTTAGTTGAAATCAGCTAGTGGGATCAACAGTTAGTGAGAGACATGTTGGGGAAACACACTTGTGATTCTGTTATGCTGTTTTCCGTATGGAAATGAGACTTACCCAAATGTTCCTTGCTGGACTGCTTTCCCTTAGATGAGGTGAAGCAGAAAAGGAGTGAAAAAAACTCATACTCAGATTTAAAAGGAAGCTCCAAGGGTAGGTAAATAGAATTGCAGATTTCAAAGTGAGTTTGTTCTGATGGAACACAGAGAAAGCTAAGGTGGGACAAGGAAAGAGGAAGATTTGTGAGATCTACAAATTATCTTGAAGGCAATAATACAGAAAAAGAGACATTAAACACATTAATGAAAATTTGTGTCCAAAAACGTAACAGTTTTACTTGTGTATCTCATAGGATGACACTGACATAATTTGTATATATTTTAAATTTTTGTGTGTGTGTGTCTGGTGAGATTAAGTGGAAGAGCAAGGTCACCCCAATCAAAATTGTCATGGAAATTTGAGAATTCAGGTAGAAAATCTACCCTCCTCATCCTTTACCATGATGACTTATATTCGTGAAAAGAAATAATAATATTTTACTGAGCTGTCAAATGGCCCTGGTCAAGTGGCTGGGTAGAGTTTTACAGGCCCAGGTGAAGAATACTGAAGTGGAATAGCTTTTTCATATAAGAAGCAAGATTATGATTGTTGAGGCAAGAGGAGAGAGAGGATGAGAACTTGACCATGTGTAATGGCTGTATATATTTAAATGTGTTCTCTGAGATTCCTGGGTGCCTGTTGTAGTGGGATGGATATATCTAGTAACAAAAATGTGGTTGTAATAATTTTCCTTCATAGAATAGTGTCTGAGCTACCTGGTGTTTTAAAATCTGTTGAGGCTGTTTTTAGGACACTGTCACATTTTATAAAAACCATTTCCTGAGCACTTGTACCAAAGTGCAGATAATTCCACAGCCACTTGAACTACCCTTTCAGTATGAAACTTTGAAAGGGAAGTTTAGTTTTAGCACTAACTTGCCTGATTTTGAAAGGCATTTAATCCTTGCAAGTAGTTAAACCGGTAAACCAGTTAACTGCAGGTGTTTACATTTGCTAATCAGATGGGTAATTATTATACATTGGTAAAAGAAAAACAGCTGCAATTGCTATAGATGATTGTTAGGAGTTTTTAGCATAACAGTGAACTGCAGCACCTGCCATCCCAATATTTTTTACAATTTTGCTACTGGTATTATTTCCTAGACACCCCATAGCACATCATTTCACATGCCTTGTTGAATTTGCTTATAATTTTCCAACAACCTTAACTTTAGATCAATGTTTATTAAAGGTTTGCTTTCATTAAAATAGTGCACAGATGTCTGGCAGATTTATATATTGCTATTTCTAATTACTGGCCAATTTGAAAAAGATTTTCACTTGCTGAAAGAAAATCGGGTTGGAGATCAGTAGTTTAAACCTGCATGGTTCTGCATGTGTGTAACTCAGAGACTGCCTGCTGGGACCTGCAGGTTTCCTCCACTTTATGATTAGATCTGTCACAAGTTTGAAGGAATAGGTTTTGCAAGCAAGAGACTTAGTTATGCAGAAATCACTGGAATGGCATAGGTATCTCTTTGCTGGGCTATGTAGGTGGTGTTTATTTCCATATTTGTCTTTTATATATGTATATATATGTATGTGTGTGTGTCTCATTAGTCACTTTTGATTCTCCCTTATTTTAATTTCTGCCAATCCCTGCCTTAAGATATCCCCTAGATAAAGCAATCTGCTTTAGGAAAGACTGCTTGTTTCACCCCTCACACAAAAAGCAACATGCATCAATATAAATTGGTGAGGATTAGTGTATTGGATAAAGCTGTGCTCCCATTGCCCCCTGGATCTGCTTCTAGTGGCTCCTTAACACTCTTCAGGTCAGTTTGGGAAGTGCACGATGAATCTGCTGCAACATCTATGGTTCTTACCCATTATAAAAGGTAATATGTCTTTAAAATACCTTCATTTAGTTCTCTGCACATCACAGAAAGCGGATTCTCCCTACTTCTTCTCTACGGCTTATCCATGTGGTGCGATCCAATGCAATACAATTTCTTATTTATGATTATTGGTTGGAAAGTGAATCCTAATGCTCACAAAGAACTATTTGCTGCTTCTTGCTTAAATGCAAAATCACTGGACAGAGTCTCTTCTTTGTCCTTACAGCTTTTTCACATGAGCATTACCTACATCGTGTGATTGACCTTTACAACCACAGTTCCTGTCTTTTTTTTTTTTTCATTATTATCTTTATTATCTGTAGCTTTTATTAACAGTTTGCAAATGGATGCACTGCTGTCTCAAATGCACTGAAATTTTAGCAGCTAAGGTTCCCCTGAGATCCGGGGCCTCTGGAGGGGTGTGAGTGACTCTTTGTCCTTTCTTGCTGCCTTTGTGTTTCTGCCTAGGGAGGCACGAGAGCAGCACTCACAATGGCCAGGATCTTGAGAAGCTACATCTCAATGCACCTGATTTGTAATATATTACAAGGTTACAGTCTTATAGAAGTTTGGAAGGGTTTTTTTGCCACTGTAAAATCTGAAGAAGATAGCAGATAGAAATTCAGACAATTAAGGAATTACACATTCTCAAATTTCTGTCACTTTCAATCAAAACCTGTTTTCCTGTATATAAAGGGGACAAATTATGTCCCCAGCCTTGTCAGCAACATACACAGCCAATTAGGGGTTCACCTCTTAGCTTTTTTCCTATGTTTGCTGAAAAAAATGTGTTGTCCAAACCAGTATCCACTAAATTTCATTTTTAGTCCATGTTACATACTGGAAGACTTCCTTTCTCTGATACTGTTCTGCAAGTCCAACTTCACTTGCATAGGTACCTCTATTGTACTATAATAATTTGAGGGTTTTTTGTAATTCTTTAATCTCTTTCTCAATGTGATTGCTCATTTGCTCAGGCCTGTGTTAGAGTTTCTCTTTCTTAGCATATTTCAAGTTAGTTTAAGTTCTCCCACTGTCCTGTTTTTGGGAGAAACTTAGTCTGTGCAGTCAGGTCAGGCTGGTTAATTGGTTAATTAATTTACCATTCTGACCTGAAAATTCCCCAAGTCTGTCATGGCTGTCTCAGTAAGAATCCCATCTGTCTGTAAGGGACTCCCTGACTTTTCTGGCAAAAACTCAAAAGTTTCTGGAAATTATTTTATGCCAGCTTTTGTTCGTCATTTTGGTTTGGGTTTAAACTCTTTCTGAACTCTAGGTCAAGGGTCACTTGGATGTCTTGTGACTTGTCTATGACTGGCACCTTTTTGAGGCAATGGCTGTAACGCCTCTCCTTTGATAGTAGATCCAGCTGAAATTTCCTCTTCTCAGGATCATATGAATCATTTGCGGGAGGAAAAGAAAATGGTAACTCCCATTTATTTCTTTGATTATCTCCTCCTTATTCTAACAAAGTCTTGTTTCATTGAATGTATGGGGACATGAGAGTGATTTTGAGCAACAGGAGAGTCTCTTTGGCCATCACAGGGCCTTGCCATCAGATGAGTAATTGTTTTGGTCTCACAGCTGTGCTCAATTGTGTCCTTAAAGTTTCTTTCAAGCCTTTTCTCTTAACTTCCCCATACTTTCCTCTCTGTTTTTCATAGAAACACGACCCTTCGCAAAGCAACCACCTGCAATAGTTTCATGTATCTATGTTTGCTCTTAGACAATGGTGTTCAGCACTGGGAATGAAGGACTCACTTTGGTTTTAACTGGTTCTGTAAAAGACTCTGACTGCTGCTTACAAGCACCTCACTAGAGGATAGAATTATTGCCACTTTTGTAGTTCACTTATCAGCAACATTGTGAGATCAGTAAAGGATAATCTCTGGGGCATGGCTTTGTGCATGTGGAAGATTTGAGGTCTCGAGGTGTGAGTGTGGGTTAGCAGGACCACAGAGTGGTGCAAGGACTGAACTGGGGCATTCCTGTTCCTTTTGCTATGTGTGAACAGTTGTGGCAGATTTGGTTACTAGAAAGGTAATGGTGTTAAAGGATGAGGCTAATTTTTCCTCAAAAATAAATAGAGAATGAAGGTTTGAGACCATTTTCCTGGTTTTGTTGTTGTTTTGGGGGGAGGTTTTGTTGAATTTGTTGTTTTTAAAAATAATTCATATGGAAGCCAGGCTGTGTCTTGGCTAATGACCTACATATACTGATTTTTATGTGCTATCTCTTTAATTATAATTGCTATAGTTCTCTTTGAAATTGCCATGCTATAAACTTAATACTACTGGTAAATTCAGTTTTGCGGTCTAAAATGAAAATTCAGGCAAAACCATTCAGAATGAGAGCGATATATTGATTTTACACAGACTGACAAGGGGCAAAGAGAGGAGTGGGAGTTGAGGTGTTGCAGAGTCTGAACTCCAAACTGTCAGTCCAAGTGGTATGGAAATGAGCAGGTGTTCACAGCAGAGGCTTTCTGCTGTTTGTTGTCCTCTTACAATTTCCATCAAACCTCAACAGTTTGTAGTGTGGTGTTGTAGTGTTTTATCTAGGAATTTTCCAAGTAATTTTTGCTTTTTTCAGAAGTAGTAAAGCAGGGAATCTCAGAAATATGTTTACAATCAAAGCAAGCTTTTTAATAATGGAATCAGCATCATATGTGACTCACTCTCTTCTAAAGGTCTTCATGTCCTCATTTTCAACTTCAATATGCTTTAAAACACTGTATTTAAAAACTACTCATAAATTAGTATACAGTTCTTGTATTTAAAATTACCATTATTGGCAGCAGTTAAAAAAAAATTTCAGAGTGCTTGCTTTTTACAATGAGGAAATTTGTGGACAGTTAAATATCTCTATCTATATATATATATTTTGCTTACCACAGCTGGTGTTTTGGAGAAGATTTACTTTACTAACACACTAACATTAATATGCTGCACTGTCCAAAATGCCTTTAGCATGCCATTTACACTCATCTGAGAGATTTCATGAAAGTATGATATTAGTAAGCCTTCATGAGTAATCCATCATGCCTAGGAGACTTAATCAGATTGGACGTGTACTTACCCCTGGCTTAATAATTGTTACTTGCGTTATTACTGTCCTTATTTCTGTTTCATCCGTGGTGAAAATGTTCAGAATGTCAGTTGTAGTTCAATACATTATAATCATGGTTCTTCACAAAACACAGGACAAAACCTACAGCCACAATTCAGATTTTATGTGTAGTAAAATCTCTTGCTATTCCTTTTAAAGGACTATACAAAAGTTTAATATTTCTTCAAGACTGTTGAGGTAGCAGCATTAAATATTAAAACATTTAAATGTGCAGAACTGATTAATTCAGAATATATCAGAGCTGCTCATAAATCTTTAATATCTGTATTTTGCCTGATTGAATATAATTTAAGCTGTGTGCTTCTTCCAGCACTCTAGGACCAGGTACTCATCTTTTATTTCTAGGAATGGTTTAAACATCATTCCTTTTATTACAGGTTAATATTAATGCCTCAACCTTCGGCTGTTATTGTTCCTTCTTTCACAGAACCTACTTCAAAATTAATCGTCTAAAACCTAACTGAGAGCAGCTGTTGAAGTCTTTTTTAAGTGTACCTTTCACAAAAACATGGTTCAGGTAAAATTTGTACAAACTCTGTAGGATGAAAGCTGAAATTTTGTCTTTGCAACACTTATGTATTTCCTTAGAAAATCAGAAATATCTGGGGGGAGGACTGGGACTATGCAAGTCCTGTATCTAGTCTGAGGTTAAACCTGGACCAGGTTGTAGCTGTGTTAGTTCAGAATGAACAAATTACACTAAAAAGCTGAAGAATGTGTGTCGGTATCTCTGGGGGAGGTGGGATAGACCTGACTGGCATGTTGGCATGTGGCTGCTGAACCACAAATTGATCAAAACACCCAACTGTTGTGATGAGACAGCCTCATGTGTTTACTGGTGGTGTATGAAACATAAAGATATGTATGGAAAACGATAGATCTATTTGAGACTTAGCTCTAAGTCTGGTCTTATCCCCAAATGCCAGTATCATTTGTCTTCCAATTTACAACACTAGTGCTGTTAAAACTCTCAACAAACAAATCAGCAAATCCTATACAGAGAGATTCTTAACCACGTTTTTGTTTTGCAAAAGCTGCTTCCTGCAACAGTGCTCTGCCTGGGAGTATTTCTTCCCCTGGGATTGGTACAATGAAGAGGGAGGGATGGACTCATCATTTAGCTGTTCATTCTGCTGTAGCACTGCAAGGCCCCCGCCAGGGCAGTGCCCCACTGAGCTGGAAGGAAAACAAAAGCTCTGTAGGAGCATCTGTCCCAAAGCATGTATGGTTTTACAGCGCTCACCGGGAAGCACGCTTAACATACAGCATCAGCAGCGCTCCATACTAGTTCATTTTCTTGCTTAACATGCTTTAAATTTTCTTCATTGCGTTTAGGGCTTTATCCTGGTGTCTCTGATGTTAATGGCTGAAGTGCCATTGCTTGTAATGAGGCCCAGCTGCCTGAGAATGCCTCGAATAAAATGAAAGGACTGCCAAGCAATTTGCTGTGGTCCAAGGTAGAAATCTTGCTTTAAAGCAGTGCTTTTCCCTTTTGAAGAGTGCTTCTCTACAGTACGAAGCAGAATTCTGGTTGCTGCAAAAAGCAAACTTGAAGTTTAACAGAGAAGAGGATGAGCACAACAATGGTACAGGTTAATACCCTGTTGTGCATCCAAAAATATCGATTCCAAGAGTGTTTCCTTCACTTAAATGGCTTGAAATTTTTGCTGTCTGACTTTCTGAGGTAGTTTGATGTAATATGTCTCTGTAGCACGTATTTCTCCTTGCCCTTGGAGACCTCTGGGAATGCAAAGGAGAGGAGGTTGTACACTCTGTCTCATTACAAAGACGTGGGACATGGAAGTCATCCTTGAGTGAGAAAGTGGAAGTCCAAAACTAGCATAAATCATATAATAGATGTAATATGGCCTTTTTTCCAAGGAGTTTTGGATGTAGATCTCATCTTGAACTCTGAGACAAGTCCTGCAGCTCTACACTCATGTGCTCCGAGACACTGCCTAATGATAGCTTGGTTTCTTTTTGACTTCGTTTTTCAAGACTTGAGGAATTGCCAAGTTCTCCCTGTTTCTGACAGGATAATACAAACAGCAAAATGAATACATTGCCCAAACTACTTTTGTATGTGAGTTCACAGGAAAACTGTGTTTAGTCATGTTTATTTCAGAGTTAGCAATAAGGAAAAATATGTCAGATGTGAAAGAGGAAAAAAAAGTCATAAGGAGGCATTACAATACACTCAAGTAGAGGCAAAGTGCCCCTTTGCTCTCTAGGAAATGGAATAAAAACAGTTCCAGCAGGAATGATTTATAATAGAAAATGCAGCTTTTGCAGAATGAAAACCTTACTTGGAAAAAAAATTGACCATTTTTCTTGACTCTTTTTTATTTTGAAAACAAAATTTTGGAAAATGGGAACTTGACTCATATAAAATGGGATTTTTTTTGTACTTTTGCTTTCAAGTTAATTGAATTGAATATGAGATTCACATTGTTCTTTGTCACCTCAAGATTAAATTGCATTATTTTGGTCTGTAGTATCACAAAGTCTATGATTAGGCTCTTACTGCCTTTACTCTGTTGGAAGGTTGGATGTATTAACTAGACTGTAAAAGCTGAAGCATAGTGAAGTGCTACCCCTGAGGTGGAGGGAGCACCTGGCACAAAGTGTTTGGAAAGAACATGAAAATGTTGATTTAGGTTAAAATAGGGTTTGTTTCATTTCAGTTTAACAAAATGAACTGAAATAGTCAATTCCAAGCTGAAATGATACTGGAGAAGATCAAAGTATTTTATTTTCATTGAAGATGGCATAGTAAGAATATTGTATCATTTATTAATCTCTAAGCATTTCAGCCTCCTAAAAGCCCTTCACTATTCCCTCTTTTCATATTCAAGATAACAATAAATGTTCAAATAATATTGGCACTGCACTATTTCTATTATTTATTGAAGAGGCTCATTTGGCACAATTGCAAAGTTCAAGTTTCTTAAGGTTTTAGGTAGGAGAAGGCATTTGCCTCTGAGCTAATGTGGTGAAATATGTACAGTGGTGGATTCCTAAAACACCCTTTGTTGTGTGGAGTTTTAAAAGTATTCACTGTATTCTTGCTGACTTCTGCCTATTCCGTTCAGTGATTCAGTGTACACTGCAGCTCAGTGTACACTGCAACCCAACTGATGCACAGAGCACACTCATATCCAGATCCATCTCTCTGTACTCTGCTTATCTGATTCTTCTTACTCGTTCTTGTGTGTGCAACACTGAGAGGGTTAGACAGATGTCAGAGTCACTCTTTGAATCGACTGCAGAATTTAAAAGACAGAAGTGAAAGTATTGAATGTATGGTTTCCCAGATCCCTGCTACTTATATTTAGTTCTACCTAATTTCTTCATTCCTAGATCTTTATGATGTATGAAGTGGCATGATTACTTTTACTGGTGTCTGACCATTCCTCTGTGTACGTGTCTGCTGGTGAAAATATCTGGGGTATTTTCTCCTCCCTGTTCTGTGGGAAAGGACGTTGAGCTTTATACCCATCACGACATCTTGGTGTTACTTCTGCCTTGACCTTAGGAATTCCTGAGAGGAATCTGATAGAAGTGTCTGTCTAATTTTGCACTGGAACAGGGGGTTGAAAGAAGAACTTCACCGTTTAGGTAAGATGTTGACCAGCTGGTACACTTGCAATAATGACCTGTGTTATTATAGATGTCTGGTGTTACTGGGGGCTCATTTGGTAACAATATTCGTTCAGTGATGTAAAGACATGCCACAGATCAGGAGACAGAATGACCAGCTGAGGTTTATGGATTTAACTGTGTTCTCAGTGTTATGTTGTGCCTGTCCAGTCAGTGATACTTGGATCAAATATGCTTGATCAACTTTGCCACTTGTTTGTTTAGTTTGGTTTGTTGGGGTTTTTTTGAGGGGAGCTGTTTGGTTTTTTGTTTCACTCTTAAAATTTTTCATTGATGAACTAGGAAGATAAAAAATATCTTCACTGTTTTTTCTGGCAGAGATCTGCTAATTATCACGGCTCTTGGTTAGCTTGGCTTCTTGCTGAGGATACCAATACAAGTTATTCAGGTAATTGGGTTAGTTCTTCCTGTCACTAATAACCTCTTCTCTAAGAGAGTGGCTCTGGTATTTGCACAGCTTAGCTTGTCTGGTGACTGACTTTCCCACAGTGTAACTGTGCTTTTTGAGCCTTTTAAAATATATTTACCATTTTAGCCCTTTCCCCCTCCTATAATAATATGCAGAACATCACCTATTCTGGAGGTACTTAGTAATTGTCTCCTGTGGGACATGAAGACCTCTGTGACACAACAGTGCACAAGCCAGGAAGCTTGTAGGCTTGCAGCAATCCAAGGCAGGCGGCTGTAGGATTTATTTTCCAGAGAGCCAAGTGCCTCTTTTTGTTCTAACAAGATATGAGTCATAGCAGGGACATGGCTGTGAATACTTATCGCTTTCACTGGGATGTGCAGAGCAGAAGGAATTTCAGTATGGAAAGAGGACATGAAGTGATTTGTTAAAAATCCATTATTTGCTTGGGGAATTTGTACTGGTATTATCTGGGATAGTTGTGCACACCAGGGACAAGAACCATGCTGTACCCTGTTTTTTTTATTTTTAAGAACAGAAAGTGACCACTTGTGAATTTTCTGTATTTATAAAGTATTTAACAAGCAACTAACCAATAACGACAAGTTGAACACAAGTCATTGTGCTGCAGTTGTATTTTTCTGTGTGTGCATGGTTTGGCTGGTTGCCTAATCAGAATGTTAGACTCTGACTTTTTTGTGAACATTTAGAGGTGGTAAATTATCTGTTACCTGCCTGGAAACAGGAGTCTAGAAGGAACCATTTTTTGTCTTCAGATCCAACCCTTTGCCAAAGCAAAATAGAGAGAAGGCACTTTGTGGATTTACCCCCAGAGCCCTGTAAAATGTCTCATAATCACGACCTGCCACAGTGCTGCTGTTCCAGCCCTCTGTCTTTCTTCAGAAGTTGACCATTATAACAAACATAACATAAAGAACCAACAGCTCTTCCTAAAGTGATGGACCTACAGCCATACCCTTCCCAAGGTAGCTGTCAGCTACTTGGGATGCTCAGCTTTTACAAACCACACCGTGAAGCATTACACTGTAAAGGATAAGCATATGTATTGTCTGACTGTCCATATCCCTGCCTCTGACCCATTTAGCCACATGACCATAAAGATGAGACAAACAGATGCCACTGAGCTTTAATACTGCTCTTACTTTAGGAGTTTTATTTCTTAAGTACATTATTTTCATTCTTTTGACTCAATTTTCATTAGGTGTTTATGTATTTCAGAGGACTAGGGAATGTTTTTCTTATTTTTTCAGATTCTTTTCCATGTTGTTCTGATTTGAACCTTTGGAAATAGGTATTTTTTATTGATTTGACCTTGCAGTATTAATATACATTGTATGGTCAAAGGATTTTATTAACATTTGTTACAGCCTAGTCATTCATATGCTAGAATTCAGTATAAATACTTCTTTATATTTAGTATAAACCCCACTGTATTTTTCCCATATAAATCCTCATTTGATCCATTCTTTAACTTAAAATGTCAATCTCTAGGTTATTTACTAGTATTGTTCTAGTTTATAGATGGGGGTTATCTAGCTTTTTTTTTAATAGCATTCTGCACCAAGTAAATGAGGGACTGTACTTAAGCAGAATTATTTTGTTGCATGAATCATACATACAAAATTAAATCACATTCTTGAACTCTTGTGTCCGTTCCCATAATAATACAGTATGATGTATTTTGGTCCTCTTCCTTCTGTTCATGGTTCTCAGCAACTTGCAGTGTGTTTCAGTCTTCACTTTTGCATGCTAATTTTCTTTATTTTCTCCCTTCTAATCAGGACTCTTGTCACTCTTACCTCCTTGCTCCCCAGGGTCTATAGCCAACCCTCCCAGAGCCTGACCTGGTAACTACTTTGGGTCTGGACAGGCTGCAGCTCAGACTCTGCTGACTGTGCTGGGTACATCTGTTGTACAGAAGGGACTCCGAGATGAGCAGTTTGGGTGAGGAGGATGATGTTCTGCATATTCACACCCAGGCAGATGAATCCCAAGTCTGGTATTAAAAAAAATACCTGCGTGTCCCTTGCACAGCTGCTATATTGGATGCCCAAGATATTTAGACTGCAAAGCACCAGGTTATTTAAGGTCTCCTATTTCTGCAGTTCATTAAGCAATCTTGTTAAGCTCTGGTTTAAGGAAGATAAGCACCAATATATTAAAGATAAATGGAGTCAGAAACTTTATTGCTCACTCTTGTTCATGAACTAACCTATAAAAGTATGGCAGCTTTCACTTGAATTATATCACACAAGGAATCCCCTCTGAGGAGGGAGAACTGCGGCTGATGAGAAAGAAGTGTCATTGTCATGGCTTGATGCCTGAAGTTAAAAGTGGTCAAAACTGGAACTTAGTAGGAAGGTAACAACATCACATACCATGGTGCTCAAGATAGTAAAATTTAAGGCTGTGTTACTGAAAAATGAAGGTGATGGTGGTGGGGAACAGATGCAAAAGTAAAGCAGAATATCGGCAACAGAATATTGGGAGTGAATTTCAAAATATATCACCTTGATGCTAAGCATGAGTAAAAAAACCCCCACCACATTGAACCTTAGGAATTATGAGTAAAGGAGTGAAGACTGAAACAATTGGCATCATTTTTACCACTGGGTGTGCAATGTTATGCCCAGATTTCCATGTTAAGCATGCATCTCATTGCCTCTGCTTGGAAAAACTGTAGTAAAACTAGATGATGAGAGAGAGAGAGAGAGAGAGAACATCTTCCTCTGTAATGGGAAGCCTAAATTAAGTTTCCTCAATTTTGGAAAAGGGATAGTTGAGAGAGTTGTGAAAGTTATCTACAAATGAAAAGAGAGCTTAGAAATAAAGAAAAACATTTTCATACATTATGCAATTAAGTGATAGAGCTCCTTGTCACCTGAAGCTGTAAAAGTATAAACTGCCTGTGGGCTCATTCAATCCCCTTGCCCTGGTCAATGATAAAGATATTAAAAAGGAGTGGCCCAGTACTGAGTCTGGGGAACACCACTTGCAACTGGCCACCACTCTTTGGGCTCAGCCATCCAGTTTTTCACCCAATGAACAGTGCACCTTTTCAAGCCATGGGCAGCCAAATGCTTCCATGTTTTCCAGCATCACTTGAACTCCTGCATTTCATGATATTGGCTTATCATAATGCACGTGTCTGTAAGAAGGTTTGTATTATTTTAGCCTGAGGTAAACATGTTCAACAATCTGGTTTTAGATGGCATGCTTCCTTAGCTAGAATTAAGACAAAAGTTCTTGCAAATGTTTAGATATTACTGAGTTGTAATAAATTCCTAGTAGATAATGATACTTGCTGTCTTTCTAGTCAGCCTTCATTTTCTTTTTTAATGCTATTGTTAATTGCATATTGAGAGGTTGTTTGTCTTTTGAGGACAGCAGAATAAAAGGATTTACCAAACTCTTCTGAAAATCCATACAGTGCAGTAATATTCAAACCTTCTAAATAATTTATTTAGAGCACAGCCAACAATATGAAATTTTCATGTATGAGTATCAAACAGACAACCTCACATAAACTTGAAAGGCATGAAAAAGAAGGTTAGGCTTCAAAACAGGGGTCAATATTCTCAGGCTTAGAGTAATCAAAAGGTAATCACAATAACGTTTAATCTGTTTTTAAGAAAAAATTTATGTTGGTGGATTTCATGGAAGCATGACAGAATTTGAATAAGAAACTTAATAAGGAGAATGGTTGTTGCTGAATAGGACACAAAACAGTTCCAACATACACCAGTAACCAGGCTTGTTTCATGCCCTGTGTAGCTGGTGAGGTCTTGGAATGACCATCCTTTCCATCTGCTCCTGGGACTTTGGATAAGAGCTATAATATTCTACCACTGACACAATACTTTTCACAATTATTTGAGTCTAACCATCATGTAAATATTGTTAAAGCATATTTTACTGGCTTTTAAATTCTGCCGATAACTCTCATATTAACAATATTTTGTTGCCTGGAGGTGCATTTCAATGAATAATATGATTTGGTTTGTGTTTCTTAAGTTAAAACTATAAATAACTGCCCTTTTCAGTCATTACAGGAAATGGTATTTAGATGATTATTCTTGTTTTGGCTATGGTACACAATTTAGTTCAGTGGTTGAATTTTTAGAGACATAGCTGATGTACATTTTAGTGAAACGGATTTAGTTTCATATGCAGGTTATTGTGTTTACTGCTTAAACTCCATTAATACTCTTCAGGCCTCTGTGAATTATCAAATGGAATAACAGACATTTGCTGATACCCTTTGGAGTGTTTTGGTACTACAAGGGCTTGCTAAGTTGCTAAGCATTAATGATATATTTGGCATAACACAAAAAGAAGATAAAGATAGTCATTGTCTCTGGTGTCCTCGGGTGAGCTCTGGGTTCTGGGACGCTCAATTCCTGCCCAGTTCCATCTGATGTGGGCAATAGTTGGACATTTTAATAGAAATTGAATAATTAGGTTATTCTGTGTGAATGGCTCTTGGTGGGAATAATCTCAGTTTAGCCATCTTCAGTGTTGACATCTACAGCTAAGCTTTATAATCCAGGCTCCCTTTATAGTCAGTGAGGAGAATCAGACATTTCTGGAGTGTGATTCATCTGGTCTGTTTTAAACATCAACATTAGGGTGAGATTTACAGCCTAAATGGGGTGACATAAATAGAAGTGATGTTCTCTGGAGCTTTATATAGCAGTAGCACATATTCACTGGGCCACTGACTGAAACCTCCATCTTCTCTTTCCAAGAAGGCTGTCCCAGAAGGAAGAGAGGACGTGCCTCTCTCTGTGCCAGCTGGTATTCACTTTTTCCCGTACAAAATGCAATGCCTGCAGCTAAGGAACAGTGGCTGGGCCACACAGGCACTGGAGTTTAAAATATTTTAAAACAATATTTTGTTGGGAAATTCAGATTTGAATCCTCTCACCTAGGTGAGAGCCTTAATTGCCCATCTGTTGGTTATAAGCAGGCTGCTATGACAGCAGCCAGTCTTACCTCTCCTCTGTCAGGTCTCTGGGCTGTGCCAACGTGTTTGGTGATGCCAGCTGGAACAAAACACCTCTCTGCTCAACATGGCCAAGTTCCTGGTGGCTTTGAATATGGTCAGAAATGTATTTAAGTTAGGGATTTTGATACGTAGGTAGTCAGATTCTTGGGTCTCACATTGGAAGCCTGTTCACAGGTCTAGCCATGGGACTCTCCACTTTTAGTGAGATGGGAGCTCTGGAGCATCTTGGACCATGTAAACAAATGTGATGAATTCTTTATAATTTAGGAATATAAGAATAAACACTTTTCATATTGCTGCTGATGTCATCGTCACTGTCTTATTATGAACTTTCAAAAATATAAGTAATGTTTCTGCAAATAGTTCTTTCACAAGGCTGATAGGCTACTCTTTGCATCAATGGCAAATGATATCTCTGAGTATCATGTTACGGACATCTTGCCACACATCTGCAATCTATTTTCAGTTCTCTGTTGCTCATTACCAATTTAGGAAAGGATTTGAAAAGCTATATAGACACAGAGATTTGATGGAGCATGGGGCAGAAGCACTGAAACGATACTGTAACACAATGCAAGGCCAGATCAGACTTTTAAGCTGCCTAGAACAAAATTCCAAACCTGTGTATTTTGACTCCCCTCCATCTGAGAGTAATTGCTAACTGGAAGTACCAGTGAGGGCATCACAAGTTAGAGATGGTGCTGTTCTGTACACCTGCAAGAAAAGCTTGGTGTGTTATTGTGACTTTAGTGCTTTGGTTGTGGGCTTCAGAGTACCATAGGTGAGAATACTTTCAGTTGTACGACTGCATGTCTGTTTACTTAACCGTGCTGAAATGTCTTTTTCCTGCTTTCTTCCACCTACTTGGGAAAAATCAAAACCAGTATGAGTAAATGTCCTGTAGGTTTTCTGCTTTTGTAGTTGCTGAATGATGTGTAGACCTGTGATTCATACTGTTCCTGCATGTCTGTCCGGCGTTCATATTTGAAAGAGCTGTATAATTATGAATTTCTCAATTTTGTGTTCTTTTGAAAACAAAGTATGTCTATAAGCAGTAAAAATCAGTTTGATGTCAACATGCATTTTGCTAGTCTTTTAAAAATTTCTTTTTTAGTAATAAGGTTTTGAGTGCAATTCAGTATACACACTTTCTGGATTCTTGTACACTGTGTTCTCCACCATTCACTTCCAAGTACATTTATCAGCACACAATTTGGAATGCATACCTGTAAAACTCTACCTGAGTATTTATAGATTTCTAATCACTGTGGCGTCTTAACAGTTGCCTTTAAATAAAGCATCAGGGCTTATTCTCTTCTTACTAGCAATGTAATCTGCAGTTGGCATTTCAGGAATGGTCTGGTGTTCTAAGGATTTGGACTCGGTATTATCTGTGCCCTGACACAACTACATGCCAAGATGGGTCACTTGTCATTGGCATTGCATGAGAGTGGCAGAAAGGTTCCATTGCCTAAAACAGGGAACCAACCTGGGAAGGGACAAAGAGCATCTTCCCTGTGTTGAGGAGACTGAGGGGAGACACAACACTACAACTTCCTCATGAGGGGCAGCAGAGGGGCAGGCACTGATCTCTTCTCTGTGGTGCCCAGTGACAGGACCCAAGGCAACGGCCCGAAGTTGTGTTGGGGGAGGTTTAGGTTGGACATTAGGAAAAGGTTCTTCACCCAGAGGGTGGTTGGGCCCTGGAACAGCTCCCCAGGGCTGGTCACAGCACCAGCCTGACAGAGTTCTAGTAGCATTTGGACAATGCTCTAAGGTACTTGATGTGACTCTTGGGAATGGTGCTGTGCAGGGACTTTGATGATTCTTGTGGGTCCCTTCCAATTCAGCGTATTCTATGAATATAGTGTGGTGTTGACTGTCTTTGCTGTAGTGGTGTTAGTCTCCATTCCCTTTGCAGGACCCTGAGGCACTGTGAGGGGACAGAGGCCTCTCTGAACAGTGCCACTGCACACCTGACTTGCAGAGGCTGGTATATTTTTTTAGGAGTGAAGTCAAAAAAACCCAAAGGCATTACTTCAGTATAAATAATTTATTTTCTAAGAGGAAGGTTTCCAGCCATGACTCAGGTGTGTGATGATGCAATATTACAGTATTACAGTGGTTTTGACCTTGAGAAGAACCTAAAAAAATGCCTATCATTGCTTTAATGCAAGAAAGGCTCATTTCAGGAAATCCACTGTCTGCAGTAATCCCATTTCACATACCAGAATTATTTTCTGTTTTATTTATGGTATACAAAAGTGCAGTTTTACACTGTGGTTATGTCTTGACTCATGTAAACAGTGTGTAGGGCATCAAAGATCTTTGTCTTTATCAGTTCCTTCTTCTTGTTGATGATAATCACAGAGTACATCTGCAAATTCTGTGGAATTTCTGCGTATATCAGTCCTCTTAGTGACATTTAGCTGGTGCTGAAGAGCAGCCAAAATTAGTAAGGCCTGCCAGTGGCAGGTATCTCCTGAGATGATCCCCTTCTTCCACCTGCCACTTTTTCTGCTTTTACAGTTTAGATGCATTGGATATATTGTGAGTATTTCAAATATCAGTCAAAACACATCTGCCTTTTTGGAGAGTAGATCAGTCCCTTGAGAGAATTTAAGGCAAATTTTATGCAATTACTTACACCAATTAATAGATTTCTATAATAGTATGCAATATGTGTGACATGTAACACTGGAAACAGTGAAAATGATGTTCATAAGAACAGTGATTACTTCTTAGACATATTTGACTGTAACTACAGTTCAAACCCCATTTTGTCTTTCCTGTTATGCTGCTACCTCTGCCTATGGTATAATTTCAGCAGCATCTTTTCCAACCTCCTTCTTCTTGACCTGCTTCCTCCTCAAGACGTGTCAGCTCCTGGCATTGCCAGAGGCACTGCTGTTCCTTGTCCCACAGGAGGCACCAGCTCCAGGACTCTCGCAGAAACTTGTTGTGCAAAATGAAAGGTCTTTTCTCCAGAAAAGGCTGCTGTATCCCCTCCTTTCTTGAGGAAATAACACCAAAGCTTCCCAGAGATGGTGGCATTGGTGGGATGAGGTTGGCCTGTGTGGCCCCAAAGCAGCCTTGTTAGCAACTCAGCACAGTAGCAGGTGTGTGCTGAGTGTGCAGGAGTTGCAGCTCTCCATCAGTTTTGGTGGAAGATTGAACTGAGAGCCTCTTGATTCTCAGACACACATTTTACTACCACAGCCATTGTACAGAAAGAAGGGTAGGGCAAAACAGCACCAGAGGATACTTCCATAGTGTTTCCCACTCCCAATATGATTTTTTTTTCATGGAGCCAATTCCTAGGCTTTTATAAAATAAACTGGAGTTTTTCACTAATTCATGGATTCCTATCCATGTGTTTTGTGGACAGGAATGTTTCATATCCATCATGCAAACACCGTTCACTTGATTTGGAAGGTGGACTAAGAGTACACAGTGGACTGCTTTTGTGGCTGTTGGCCAGCACGTGAGGCTGACCCATTCGTTGTTGTTGGGTTTTACACCTGCTCTCTCTTCCCAGTCACTGTAAGTCCCTCATACTGAACCTTTCTAGGGTTTTCAGCTACAGGCGCAGATCCCATCTCCTGATTTTCATCACCTTCTCTTGGCTACTTTTTCAAGCTGTGGTCCCCTCACCCTTATTGCTCCCCATTTTTTCTCCAAAAATTTCTCTTTCCCTATTCCCTGTACTGGTTCTAGTCACTACCTCCTCCATCCTAGTTCACTTTTGCCCTCAGGTCTACTTTTCTGTCTCCTAAGTTTAAGTTATTGGTGATGGTGTTTGTCAAACTTTTGGAGTAACTTTGTTTTCGTGACATTTTGCACCTTTCTCAGCCTTTTGAGAAATGGGATTTTGATGAATTGATGTTTTCTCATCAGAAGGCTTAGACTTTTGATAAAGATCCCTCTCTTTCTCCTTTGTTTGCAACCAGCACTTATGACTTCCTACTTTAAAACACTGAGAAACTTTCCAGGTCAAAACATCATCAGAAATGATATCTCCACAAAGCATTTCTGCTCCAATAAAGCAGTATAGCTGGACTGAAATACATTTCATGGGACTTTTTTCAGTAAGCTTTTATTAGTCAGAGAGTGCTCTAAGAGTACTAAGTGAGGACAGAGTCTCCAGAAATATTTAGATACTAAAAATGAAAATGTCTCTGTTGAGCATGTGTGAACTCTGATTTTTAAATTTTTTTAGGTATATATATATAAAATATAATTTGTCCAAACTTGGAAGAACACTCTCCCACTTCAGAGCTGAAGAGTTGATGAAAGCAAAGGACAGTGGAATTTTTCATCCAGGGCAACACATTTTCCTCTAACCTCATCTCAGAAATGAGTGAAATATTTTGATTGAAATTCCTTCTTCCTTAAGTAATTAAATCAGTCTGAGGGAGACACCATGAAAAACAACCCAAAAAGTCCAAGGGGGTAAAAATTGGCAAAGATCTCAGTAACCGAAAATAGCAAGAAGTGTTGAGCAGCTCTTAAAGTAGTTACCACCTTTGCCTCCAAAATTTGCAGTATGATGTTGTCTATCAGTAGGTTGTTCCAAAATGTAGCCCTCAGGCATTCCTTGCGAAGATGTTCTTAGTCCCTCCTGGACTATTTTAAAGCAGTTGAGGGCTTCCTACCTACCTCTGCACCTTGGGTTATGTGCTCCCATCCCTGGTGTGAGGGGTGAGACAAGCCGGGCTGGGGCTCCCTGCCTGTCCTGGGGCAGCAGCCAGGAGGGCTGGCACGGGAGGCTGCTGTCTGTGGGGTGGCAGGGTCCAGCATAGCCCTGCCCAGCCCCTCGGTCTCCAGTGACAGGAAGGGCTCCTCACTGCTTCACTCACCAAATTCTCCTCCCAGAGAAAAGTCTTGTTGAGGATGGAGCAGTGCCTGTTCAGGCTCATGAATGACACCTGTGGATGCACCTTGCGTGCCAGGGGCAGCAGTGGGGCAGTGCCAGAGCCCCTCTTGCCTGCCCAGCCCTGGGTAATCTGTGCAGCTGTGCCCTTCCAGATGTTTTCCAAAGTCCCAGTGGTTCATGGCATTGGTCCTTGCTTCTGTAATGCCAGATATTTAGCATCAACTGCACGTGGCATGAGCCAGCGTAAAGATACAAACAAAGCCTGGTGGAGGGAACTTTTGTTTCTTTTGGAAGGGGAATTAAGAGCCCACAGTAAGAAGCCCTAGTCCCTACATAAAATCACAGTCCTGTTGCTGGGCTGTGCTTTAGCATAGCTTTCCTGTTCTTGGTCATTATCACTTGGCATAGTGTCTTTTCTTTCATTTTACAGGAATTTGATGTATTTCACCAGTGGGTAGAAAAAAATTCGTCACTGAGAATGTCATGATTAATTTTTTTTCTCGTGAAGAACTATTCTGAAATGTATGACACGTGTATAATAACAGCTTAGTGCTCTGTTTTTAAAAAATGTGCTAGAGGCGTTGTTCAGTCTCCCAGAGGCTTAATGAGGAAGCCATACTGTGTTGGAAATTTTTCAACAATAAAAATTGACCTATTACATGCTTATGTAAAATGAGGGTTGACAATCATACAAATATGTCCAAAGTCAAATACAGGCATTGTGAAATATCACTTCTTCCCACAGAGAAACTGGTCACCTGTTCACAGTAGGCTTTTGCATTATATCCTATCCAGTAAAGAATAAGATGCTTCCCCACAGGGAAACAAAATGGCAGCAAAGTACTGGCCCAGTGCCCTTCTATCAATGCTTTTCACTGACTCTTTTGCCAAGTCTTCAAAAATAACACATAGGCATACTTTTCAACATATGTTTTGCCTCTTTGTTGGTTTAAAGGCATAAAGGGAAGAAAAGGTCATGTATTATTCACCACTTCATCATCAAATGCAGGAAAAATTCATTGTTTGCTTGTTTGATTTTATTTTACTCTCCCTAATACACCTTTTATTTTTTAAAAAAATCTGATGTCTTTTGTTGTTTCTTTAACATATATCAGAAGTAGCCTGTTCTTAAAAATTGAACATATGGCTCTGAACCTGCATCTGAATTCAGGGAAGTGTCTATTGCAAAACACTGAAATTTGGAGTCATGGGAGCAGAAAAGTTGGATTCATGGTTTATTCAGTGTAGCATTGAATAATCAAAGAAAGGAAGATAATTAAATACAAAGAGTTGAAGAATAAATTAAACATGGTAAATATTGCTCCTCTGCTTAAAGTAAATTTAGTTACTGTCAACATTTTTATTTTTTTAAAAATATTAAACACTAAGTTTAAGCTGAATATGTACCACAGAGGAAACTCTAAATGACTATTAGAACTTAAGAAACCCAACATTTTCTCTGCTAAATGTATATCACCAGTGAATGTCCTAGCAGTCACCTCAGAGTACCTTGCTTCAGTTTCCTGGCCACTCATTGGCTCATGATGTCCCCAGCAAGAGAGAGAAATATAGGGAAGTAGAATGTGATTTAGGGAGAGCTCAGAATTTATCAGCAATCCCTGAAAAGCTCTGATCTCTCTGAGTTAATGGAATAGGAAGGATTGAGATATAAAAGCAGAATGAGTGTGGTAACTGAGGTCTGGATGCATCTTCAGTGTATGAGGCCAAAAGTCATAAGACTCTTCTTCAGCAGGGAGAGCTTTTTGTGTGGATCTCTTTGTAGGTTCTTTGCTCTTCATAATGTAATTTTAAAAGAGAAAAAAACCCACCTGTATGTAGGCCATAGATTTTCAGTGCAGTTTATCCATATTTAATTAAATATGGATAAAGATTGTAGCAAAAGGATGATGACAGACAAAGCTGAAGAGAGAAAAAGAGGAAAATTACATAATTAAGCTAAATAATTATTTTATTTTGGTAAAATTTCCTAGTTCTGATCTTCAATTCAGAGGTATGAAACCTAATGTTAAAAAAAAAAAAATGGACAAGAGATTATTATTATGCAGCAGAGGTGGTTTCATGCTCCTGTAAGATTTAAGAAGTCATTCTGGCCATAGAGCATATTGCATTTATATAATAGAAAAAGCCTAACCCCACCACTTAATAATCTGAGTCTTTTGAAGATACAGATGCTGAAGCTGATCTAAAGTGTACAAAGGTACAAAATCAGAGGATCACAGAATAAACTGAGTTGGAAGGAACCCACAAGAATCATTGAGTCCAACCCCTAGCCCTGCAAAGCACCATCCCCAAGAGTCACACCATATACCCAAGAGCGTTGTCCAAACACTTCTAGAACTCTGTCAGGCTGGTGCTGTGACCACTGCCCTGGGGAGCTGTTCCAGGGCCCAACCACCCTCTGGGTGAAGAACCTTTTTCTAATATCCAACCTAAACCTCCCCTGACACAACTTCAGGCTGTTGCCTTGGGTCCTGTCACTGGGCACCACAGAGATGAGATCAGTGCCTGCCCCTCCTCTTCCCCTCATGACAAAATTGTGACTCCAATGAGATCTCCCCTCAGTCTCCTCCAGGCTCAACAGACCAAGTGACCTCAGCCACTCCTCATACTGCTTCTCCTCAAGGTCCTTCACCATCCTCATTGCCCTCCTTTGGATGCTCTCTAATAGTTCAATGTCTTTTTTATATTGTGGCACCCAAAACTGTCCCCAGGACTTGAGGTGAGACCACCCGAGTGCGGAGCAGAGTGAGACAATCCCTCCCTTGCCTGGCTGGTCATGCTGGGCCTGATACCCCCAGGACAGGGTTCGCCCTCCTGGCTGCCAGGGCACTGCTGGCTCAGGTTCAACCTGCCATCGACCACGACCCCCAGGTCCCTTGCTGTGGTGCTGCTTTCCAGCCTCTCATTCCCCAGTCTGTCCATACATCCAGGGTTGCCCCTTCCTAGGTGCAAAATCTGGCACTTTCCCTGGTTGAATTTCATATGGTTGGTGATTTCCCAGTCCTCCAATTTGTCAAGATCTCTCTGCAGGGCCTCCATGCCTTTGAGGGAGTCAACAGCTTCTCCCAGTTTTGTATCGTCTCTGAACTTGCCCAGTATCCCCTCCAGGCCTGTGTCCGACTTGTTTATGAAGATGTGGAAGAGCACAGGGCTGAGGATGGAGCCCCGTGGAACCCCGTTAGTGACAGGTCTCCAGTCTGATGTCACCCCAGCCACTGTAACCCTTTGTGCCTGACCTGTGAGCACCCATCCCATGGTGTGTTTATCGAGCTGTGTGCTGGACATTTTGTCTAGAAGAATCTTCTGAGAGACAATATCAAAACTTTGCTGAAATCCAAAAAGATTGTATTGGCTGGCTTCCCTTGTGGGTTACCTTGTCAAACACACCAAAGCAGAAGTGAGAATTAGTGTGTACAAGAATTAAATAAATGCTGCAAGAATTGTTAATTTTAACAAACAGTATATAGATTCCAATGTTACTTGTAGTTGCTATTTGGATGTTTTCTGCTATTACTTGAGAATCTATTAAAAATACTTTCCTGAGCTATTTAAATACACACCATCTGTAATGTCTCAGATGCCCATATAACTTAAATGTATAATACTGTAATAAACATGATAACTGTCACTTGACACTCTATTTAGGTCTAGAAAGAACAGTATCATAATCCTGGTTATTTCATTGCTTTTACTACACTCTAATGTCTTGACAGTTGCTTACAAGCCAAATATTCCAGTGCATTATTTTCTAACTCATTGTGCATTTCATGAATAGCATAGTTTATGCTTCTGGCAAAGGCAACTTCCCAAGCACCAACTGAAAGAAGAATCATAAATATTGGGGGAAATCAGGTGGATTTGCTGGACTGTATGATGTGGTCTCATTCAAGAGCAAGAGCCTGCTCACAGAACATGTATAACATTGTAACTAATAATATTTACACATATTTTATTTCTCTCATTTCAGTGACTATTTCGACGAGTACCTTCTTTGATGGCTTACTGGTAACTGGGCTCTACACATCTACTAGTGTTCAGGCTTCCCAGAGCGTTGGTGGTTCTAGTGCTTTTGGATTTGGTAAGTCCAGTGTAATTTACCTTCTGCAACCCAGGGTGATGAATACTTGGTTGTACAGAGGACATCAGTAGCAACACAATTACTGGAACAGGTTAATTTAGACTGAGTAATCAATAATATATGGAAGTCAGTAGGAGTCAATGAGATAAGGCAGTGGTGGTGGCTTTTAGGCAGCTTTTATTGTTTCCTGTACCACCTACATCTTTGCTCAGCCCTGGTATTAGTAAGCTGGATGATATAAATTTTAAAAGAGAAAAGCCTTGGCAGATAAATTGTTTTAAACAGCCATTTCTAAATGGTGTGACATTTTGTATAAATGGAAGCATTTAGCCCAAAGCCTCTAACTGTTTCTTGGGCTGAAAACCTATTTCCTTTAAGCTTATGTCAACCTACTTTTGCATTCAGTTAATGGCATTGTCCTTAAAACCAGAATGCTGGTCAAGATATTTTATACAACCAATTATTTACCATGTACAAAAAGCAGAATTGTAGTAAAAGGGGTATGATAGGCTTTGAAGAATTACTGTGTATTACAGGTTCAGCTGTAGGACTCAGCAGTAACAGCTGTGCTAAGGAAAAACATTTTTAAAATAATCCCTTCTAAATTCGTGCAAGTAATTGACAGCTATACCTTCTGCAGTTTGTTATTTGGTAGCATTTTTTATGTCCTTACAAATAATAGTAAGAATTGCGTTCCTCCAGTTGGAGGAACTCAGTGACTCTAACAAGCAATCTGTGGTGAAGGTACAAAAACAGGTACCAGTCGTGTGGGACACCAACTGCACTGCACTTGCAGTAGCATGTTTAAATGCTAATTTGTCTGCTTGGGCCAGAATTCAGTACTTTCTTCCTTAATAACATCTTATGCTACTTTTGTTATAACACATGTGGAACACGAGTGGTCTGGGCATTTGAGTGTCATCAAGCAGACATACATTTTCTTGTAAATGAAAGAATGTAGTGTAAATAGCACATTATTTAAAACTGTACTGAGGGATAATTTGAGAAGGGCTTTGCTGTTGTGAATAACCCCACTGTTCAACCTCAGGCTTTCTGCTTAGCCTTTTAAAGGGAAGAGCATTGCTGGCACAGGTATTTCATGCCTTGTGCAAAAGGCACTGAAGGATTCTCTTTTCTGGAAGAACTTGTACTGCTGTTTCTCCCTTCCCACTGTACTGTTTACAGGATGAATAGAATCTGATGCAGTAAGCAAAACAGAAAGAAATTATCAATGTGAAATTTCTGGGATGATCAAGTTACTGGTAATCTATGACCTTGCTGTAAAATAAATGTTTGTATCATTGGGGAAATGAGTTAGAAAGCTACGACTTCACGGCAAACTCCCTGGGCAAAGCTTACAGGTCATGTTTAATTACTACTAAGTATTTAAGAATGTCACCTAAGCTAAATTTTAAGAACCTAAATACCTCTGTGCATTTACAAAGAATGTCTGCATTTTTTACCTAAATGCGTATCTTCATTTGGTAGAATAAGGCTGTTACAGTTGATGTTTTATTGAGACAGATGTTAAAGTAACATGTGATGTATGACAGGAAAAACATTCTTTAACTTGCCAAAGGTCATTCTCTAGCTCTTGATATGTTACTTTGGCTATTCTGTCACTGTAAGATAACCAACAATTAAATTGGTGACCTGTGTGTTCTGTATCCAAAAGAAGCTCCAAGCCTATAGGCTGGAAAAATACAAAAGCCAAAGTGATGCAAAAACAGTCATGCAGAGTTGGAGCTATTTCATTTTACTCATCAATACAAATTCTCAAATATCATGCATGGGGAGCTCTGATGCTCTGTCTTGAACATGCCTCCATCTATGTGAGAAAAAAAAGTGTTGCCATCTCTGATTTTTTTTTTTAACTTTCTGTGGGTAAACTGTAGAGTCAGTTGTGTTACAGTGTTACAAAATATTTTAAATAAAAGTCTCATTTTGCTGTTTTTCTTTGCTACTTCCTAGCCTTGTATATATATTGAAAAAAACACAAACCTATCTGAATGTTTCATTACTGATGCTGCTCTCATGCAGTGTCTTCGAAGTCACAGTAAAAAGTAAATGGTAAAGGAAAAATGGCAATGGCTTTTAAATGCAATTTTATATGAATGCTCAATCTATGATGTACTGATGGCTCCCAGACCTAAGAACTACCTAAACTTTTCCTATCTTTACTTTGCAGTGAGAGATGAGAAGGCCTCTTCCAAAAAGTGTTTAGCATGTAAATGATACACTTTTAAAAATTATTTGGTAGTTTTAAAAAGTAACAGTATTTTAAAATCTACCATTTTCAGTAGAAAAATAGGGCAGTCTCCACAGTATTTAATATGTTGTTTAGTAAAATAGTAGGTGGAAGTGTTTTGTTTTGGACATTGTTTAGTGGATATTGTTTTGTTTTCTGAAGAAAACATAAAGTGCTTTCTCCAGAAACCCTGGATCCATCTGTTGTGTCATCATTTCCAATCAGCAAAGAAGCTGTTTCTCCTTTGAGGCGAGTGATTGTGATATTCAAATTAGATTTAGCTTGTTGGAAATTATTATGGTTTTTTTAATGTTGAGGACTAGTCAGGTTCAGAGACCTGAATTCAAAGATTTATGTGGTTTATCATAGATTAGATGGGGGCAAAGCTGGGCCTTTAAAATCTGAAGATAGTAATATTCTGAAATTAGGTTGATAGTGGTTGCTTATGGTGCAGGGAAGAATATTTTTTCTCCCTTGCTGTATTACCATTGCAATGCTCTTGTCTGTCTCACACAGGAGGTCACAGTAGATTATCATAATCTTCCAGACTGCCCAACAATTTGAAGTCTCCCTAACATACACATATGTCTCTTCTGTGCTACGACTTACTGTGTGGTGACTACAATTATCTTTTACCAATTTAGCAAGTTACTTGATGGAAACGCAATCATTGTCAGTTATCACAGTTAACCATGTCAAGAAGCTTTGAAGAAAAAGAGATAAAATGTTTTTATTCTTAGAGTTATGTTTTCTTTCTTCTTCAGTACATATTGTATAGGCAAAGAAGTAGTTCCTGATTTCCTCTGTGGGATTACACTGACATGAAACTTGTTGAAATTTTTATTTGGGAAACCTTCTAACAATTTTTTGGGGAGAAATGTGTGAGCTTTTGGGTATAAAAGTTATTAGCGGTCACAAATAATACTGTTTTGTCCCAGGCTGAACCATTTTCTGGGTTCAGATTAAGGGAAAACTAAAATTGTAAAGCTAAAATTAGAACAGGGATCAAATGTAAATGTGTTGAAACTTCACTAGCCAAGCTGGGAGAATCCTTTAGCAAAGAAATTGTCCTTAAAAGTAGCTTTTAAGAAGACTGTTTCTTTCCTCATTAGATCCCCTGTTACAACATCTCTCCAGTGTCATTTCCACTCTCCTTTCCTGATCAGTGTGGTGTGTAAGTGTAAATAATTCCCGCATGCTTCAGCATTGTCGGCTGAAGGGCAATCCCACTCTTTGTCTCCACCTTTCACATGCCACACTAGCAGCCCTCAGTTTATTCACACCCTGTCTGTCTCTGGAGACACATTTTGGACTTCTGTGAGATCTCTTTATGCATCAGTGTTTCTTCTTTCTTCTGCTTTTGTCTCTGAGGCTTCTTGTTGGTGTTCAGCCTTTTTTCGACACCCTGGGTCATCTGTCTGTGCTCTGGGGTTTATCAGCCCACAAGACTAATCTCCCATACATCATTTTGGGGCTCTCACTGCTTCGCTTAGTCCAAATATAGAAGAAGAAAATGGGAAGAAGGAGTACTTAAAAAAAAAAAGTTAGAAAGCTACAAATGTGGTGGTGGGTTTGATGGGAATGATTGCTTGCAAATGAGAGTAAGGATAAATGATCTGGTGGGTGATCAGGGAACCACTCTGTAGTGTGGCAGAAGTACAGAAATACCGCATGGCTCCTCCAAAGCTGCATGCTCAGGAAAGCAGGGAGCAGGGAGCACGGTATCATTGCTACAATTAAGGGAGAAGATTACAGCCTAATCCCTCAGCAGCGATAAGGAGCGCCATGAGCTGGGGACCCGAATCTGTCTCATTACACAGGATCATCCTGGTGACAGGCTGGCTGAGCAGGCAGATGTGCTGGGCTGTGCACATCAAAGCTTGCCTTTGACCTGCCACTCACACTGCTTCTCCACACACCCCGGTTCTTCCCAAGGCTTTCTGGCTCCCTGGTAGCTTTTCACATGATGAATACATGACAAATTATATTTAAGTTTGGCGTAATTAGTTCCTTACAAACTACGGTGGGAAACACAAACCTTTCTAGCTAAGCCCCCCAAAACCTAATTTTATGTAAAATCATAATGGCTACACTGATGTGCACCTTTTAGTAAACATGGAATTAACAAGTAATTTCATGATAACTCTTACATATGCATTAACCTTCCAACCTAAATTGCAAAAGTTCTCTTGGAAGTCCATAGGTTCTGTTGTAGTAGAGACAGTGGATTCCAAGCCCTCATTACACTGGAAAGTGTTGCCATAGGCGTATTTGGATAACAAAATTTTTTTTGTTTATATTCTGTGTAATTTGCAATTTTTAAAAACAGATAACTCCAGTCTGCTGTGAGGTCATAAACTCCTCATGAAATTTAGGTTTTGTTTAACTGTGTGGGCTACTTTATAAGAAACTAGGAGAGTGATGTTACCTGGAAACATTTTAGTGCCTGAACTTGCATCTTCTAGAAAGTAAAAAATAGAAGATGAAAGATGATATTACAGTCTTTTCTATTTTGCAGCTCTTTGTTTCTATATCATGAAGGTGATCATATATATTTTAAGTAATACATTGTCTCTCCGGGGTTTAAAAAAATGAATGGTTACAAATATTCTTTGAAATATGGTGAATAATACATTTCCTCGAGGAAATCCTGGAAAGAACAATCACCATATATAATGTAATGCCATGTAAATTATCTTATATTCTTTTCTTTTTATTATTCTATTGCCTTTTGACAGGATTAAAGCAGCCCTCACGTAATCCTCCGCTGGGTGTTTTGCTTACATATGTGTTTGCATAGCTGACCGAAACTCCCTCTCAATTTACAGAGGAAGAATCATTTTGATCTGGTTCTGCCTGGGCTGGGAACTGGGGAAAAGGAGAAGTGTGGTTTCCAGGTCCTGTATTCCCTTTGAGCAGCCTTAGGGCAGAGTTACTGTAAGCGATGCCGCTTGGTGCTGGTTTCATCTCCAGGTGAAAAAGGGCAGAGGGGGTGCCTGGGAGGCTGAAGGACACCCACAGTGTCACCTCCAAGGGGGTGCCACAGACACTGCACCCCAGCTCTGTCAGTGCTTGGGGCTGCACCATGCATTGGAGGCATCCAAGGCTCCTCCTGGTCCTGGATGGGGTTTGTGGTTTTGGGCTCTCAGAGGCTTGGTTTTGGCATCAGTTTATGCTCAAACACTAGTGCTTCTGGGACAATGTTTTGCTTTCAGATTTTGACATATAAAGGAAAATATCCCCCACTAACACTGTGAGATGGAAAAAGGCCAACTGTTGCATTTTCTTGTTAGGTGAGCCCATAAATTGATCCCCTTTGCTCAGTCTGCCTCTCTGTGCTTGCTCACAGTTCTAAAAAAGTAAGGAACAGTCGGTAAATGACAGCTCCTAAAAAAAGTTTTCAGCTATGTACATGCTACTGATCTTGAAGTGCAGTTTTGTAACTTACTGAAATTGCTGTAGATCCCCGGTTTACTTTGTGACAAGCCAAATGGGCTCCAGGACCCTCCCTTCACACCAGAGGAATTTGCCAGAAACCAAACAGATGGTAAACTAGGAAGAAATGACCCTCGGCATTCTCATTAGAACAGTTGGGGAAATTTTAATAGGCCCCCATTTGCCTTGTGCTGTATCTAATACCCTTTGAACTGCCACTTTTTTTTCCTTTTTTTTTTCTTTGTTACAAGTCAACTACTGCCATGTATATTTTAATAGGGATTATCAAATACAATTTGCCCAGAAGATGTAACAGCCCTCTGTTGCTAATTAGCAAAGTTTAAATAATCACTGAGTTCTGGAATAATTGGAAAGAAACAGTGATTCTTCTGCCAATGTATAATTACCAATTAACAGGAAGATAAAATATCTGTATAGCAGTCATATCTTGAAGAATTTGTTAACAGTCAATTAAATAGTGAGTTGATGCCAAACTGACATTGGTCAAGAAAGTTTACATTTGACTTTAGTTTTAAGATACTTCCACCTACAAATGGTATGTAAGGAAACCATAATGATGATAAAACTTTAAAAGTCTGTGTGTCATCATGTTTAATTACTACTTAATCATCTTCTTGGCCAAAAGTTGACTGTTTCTGTAAGTGATTGACTATCATATGTGCCTTGTGGAAAGGGTTTTAGCTTTATTAATACAACATATATTCATTATCATGGCATAGGCAGTAATCACCCATGCTTGCCTGACAAGGAACTGTGTCTTCAAGTATTTAAACTGCTGAGGAAGAAAATTCCCCACGTGTAATTGGATAAGGCAGACATCAATGCCCCAAGATTGGAGGAACAAGCTAACTGCAGAGGGAACCTACACAGAAAATACTTAAACTGGCCTAATTTTAGTCTAGTTTCACCCAGTCCAATCACCCTGAACAATTTCATCTTTTTCTACAACTACTCTTGGACTTGTCAGGTTTGCCTAACTCTGGCCATGGCAGCAGCAGCAGCGGCTGTTGGACATCAAAATCCAATTTTGCCTAATCTCTTGAGAAGCTCTGAGTTAGTCCACAATTTATTTCAAATGTCTTTGGAGCATTATGAAGATGACAGTAAAACACTTCCAGCTTTTAACCTTTTAAATACACCTGTAGCTCCTGCTAGCTTTTGTGTGGTCAGGGCTGAAAAGGAGAACAAACCTCCTTAGAGGTGTGGCACATGTAATGTTACTGGTATTTGTTAGCTCTGAATAGTGGGGGCAGGTGAGTGTTTCGTTCTACTGGCAACACTTCAGGCTTTGCAGACGAGATTGGGGACGAGATTGCAGACGAGACTGTGCTGGAGGCACGGAGGAGCGTTTTCCATGTGCCAGTGCTTCTAAAGGGGCCCCTGGAGTTTTTAAACAAGAAAATGCCTTTAGAAATACTTTTACATAGCCAAAACCAGAGTGTTAATTGAAGTGTTGGGGCCAATTTTGGTCCAATTTAGCATGTACATTTATTCAGTAGTGATGGGGTTTTTTTTCAGGTCTTATATACATCCATTTCTTTTCCCCCTGGGTGGTCAGAAAACGGTATGGGGAAAAGCTAGAAAATAATTTAATTTTAATGTGAATTTTTCAATTGCATTCTAATTTCTTAAGAAATACATGTAGTAAAGAAAGTGATGTTAAAGTTTATGATTTGATAAGTGTTTTTCCTACACCTCAGAACCTCTGAGAGTATTTCTGATTCCAATAAGGTAAGGATTTCATTCAAAATATATTAAGACATTAAATATTCATTATGACAGGTTGGTGATTTTTATCTATACTAGTATTTATTGAAAGTGATTTGAAACACTTTTTGAACTATGTGAATTGTAGGTCCTTTTAATAATGGAAAATAATATTTAAATAGGTAGACAGACCCCCATCTATATAGACGTATGCATTTATTCCTCACTCTCCTTTTTTCATCCTAATTTCAAGTACCATCTTCAACCAGTGCACTTTGCGTGTTGTTAACCAACATATTCCAAATTTTCATTTTTTGTAAAAAAGGTGATGCCTGTTGGAAAAGGACCAGGGGAGCTGGTCCACAGTCAGCTGAACACGAGCCAGGGTGTGCCCAGGGGGCCAAGAAAGCCAATGGCATCCTGGCTGTATCAGAAACAGTGCGGCCAGCAGGACCAGGGCAGGGATTGTCCCCCTGTACTCTGCACTGGTGGGGCCACACCTCAAATCCTGTGTTCAGTTCTGGGCCCCTCACTACAGGAAAGACATTGAGGTGCTGAAGTGAGTGCAGAGAAGGGCAGTGGAGCTGGGGAAGGGTCTGGAGTAGAAGTCTGAGGAGGAGCAGCTGGAGGAGCTGGGGGTGTTCAGCCTGGAGAAAAGGAGGCTCTGGGGGGACGTTACCACTCTCTACAGCTGCCTGAGAGGAGGGTGTGGTGAGATGGGGGTCAGTGTCTTCTCGCAGGCAACAAGTGACAGGATAAGGAGAAATGGCTTCAAGTTGTGCCAAAGGATGTTTGGATTGGGTATTAGGAAAAATCTCTTCACTGAAAAGGTGGTTAAGTATTGAAAGAGGGTCCCCAGGCAAGTGGTGGAATTATTATCCCCGGAAGTATTAAAAAAATTAGTAGATATGTCACTTGGTGTTATGGTTTAGTGGGCACGTTGGTATTTGGTTAAAAGTTGGACTTGATTTTGGAGTCTTCTAATGTTAATGATTTTATGATTCTAAATCTTGCTTTAAAATCCATCTTTGTTTTCATGGGTAAATCACTCTTGTCTGCCATTGATTAGAGAAATGTCAATGTATGACTCAATTCTCTTTTGTTACTGTTTTATTTTCTTAGCAATAATATTTGTCCTATTTGTTCACCAGCTAGAGTGTGATCTCTAAAGCAAGGACTTTCTTCTTTATTATTCTGTACAGACATGCTGGCACAATAAAACCCAATCTTTACTGTTCATGACTGTTATTATAATACAGATAATAGTGCAGAAAAGTCAAGGAGAAATGAATTAAGCCTTCATTGATTGCAATAACAATAACAAAATACTTTCCTCTCTAAAAGATGTTGGCATTATGCTTTGTGAGCTACATTCAGCTGGATTGACAGGCTGGAGTTGCATGCTAACTTGTAGTAACAGAGAGGTATCTTTAATAGCGTAGGGAAAAAAGGCCATCATCTAGAAATTTAGGGCCATCTTAAAATTGCATTCTGTGTGTGTATGCCTCAAGAATAGATCAAGCAAATGTTCCCACAGCTGCATGAACTTCACACTGCCAGTGTGCCTGCCTGCATCACTTCTTGTCCAGAACCTGGTTCTGTGATGCCTCCTTGTCATGTGTTGTGCTGTGACAGTCAGTCAGAGCCCCTTCTCCTGGCTTTATGGTGGTGCCAGGCCTATTATTTTCTCTGCATTTTGTGTTTATCAGGATGCAATAGCATATTCAACCAAAAATTACTGAGCTCTTGGACTTCATCAATTAAGATGCATTGAAGCCTCTTGCAAATGTGAAATGGTATTGGGAAATTGTTTTTATCATAATTTTGAAGACAAGTTTGTAAACTAATTTCTGGTATATTATGACAAACAAATGTCATCAGACTGCTTCCCCCATATCTGCCAATTTGCCACATTTTGAAGTGGAGTTGATTATATGTGGTGAAAAATCAGGCTTACAGGAAAATGGAGCCCTCTGTTAAATCCTGATCATCACCTGTCCTACCAGCTGAATTCACTGTTTTCTTGTCTCTTGTCAGTGTTGTGACTGATAATCATTTGTGTGTTTTCAGAGATGATTCACAAGAAAAATCTGCTCCAAATCTGCTAAAAGGAATATCCCACTTTTCAACAATATACCAGTGAAAGGCAATTGCTGTTCGTAGGGAGTGATTGGTAGGGTTACATCTTTATCGGGTACTAAAGGACGTGAACTAGAGCAGGAGGTTACCAGGTTCATGCTGGCAGAGGGAGCAGGGCCAGCCCCTGGCTCTCCTGGGGCTCAGGAGGGAAGGGGAGAGTCCCCCTGTGCTGCTCCAGGTCTGCCATCGCCGGCATTGTTGGTAGGAGGGGAGAAGAAGGGATTCTGCCTTTGCATGGGCAAGGCCATTCTTACAGCTTGGCTAAAAGGGGATTTCCTGATTACTGAGCTTAGAAAATTTGAGGTTAGTTTGAAGTGAAATTTGTAACATATCTAAAATGCACTTGCTTGTAAGTGAGCATCGCCTCACAGAAGCCTGTCATCCTTCCTTCAAAACCCCCAGGAAGAAAAAGTGCAGACCTTCTCATGGAGTCCTTACTCCTTGGAGTAGGGTTGTTCTGCAGTTCTGCTCTGCTGGATTTTATTGCTGAATGAAGTCCATTATTCCAGGGTGGTCTTGTTAGTCTGGGTGTGGCTTTGCACCTTATTTTTTAAAGTTCGTGAAAGAGAGGAAGAAAAAATGATGATTTAAAATTTCTTTCACAAAATATATGTGTTAATACTTTAATAGTTCTTCTGCTGCTTGAGTTTCATTGTTTTTGGTGACCTACTGGAGATACTGTCATTTGAACACTGACTTTTGCTTCTGAAAAGAAAGAAAATACGTCTTTTAGGTCAAAACTATAACTTCAAGATATTAAAAGCCTTAATTTAAATTTATCAGATGAGTCAATCTACTGTAGTTCTTGCCTCATTCCAATCTTTAGGAGAAATAATGCAACTAATGAAATTGGTGAAGTTTGTAACCAAAGCAATTGTACCTTCATAAGCCTTAGCTTGAGCTGTTTGAGTGCTTGAAGGAAAAAAACCTGTAGAAGAAATTCAGTAGATACACAAGTATTCATTGCAGGAAAGTAAAGATACTTTGCAGCTGTGTGAGAAGGTTGGATTTTTTTCCAGATAACATAAAAGTAAATAGCTGAATGTTGAAAGTTCTTGTGGTGTCTTGGGAATATGTGATGTTGTTCAAAGCACTCTCACTGAGCTCTAGTTTATTTAAATAAAACTATTTAAATAATTACTTGACAAGGCTATTTGGGCAGCATTACAACAAGTGATGAAATATTTTACATAGCAGTTTATTAATAAAGTCAGTATTTTTCTTCTCTATCACTCTGAGATTTGCTATATGCCTGTTTCTGGATAAACTGGTGACACAAATATTTTGTGGCACTGGAGTCATACTCCAGTCATATGCCATCATAGTCACCTTGACATTCTCTGACATGCTGGAAGGATGATGTAATTGTTAGGAGGCTGAATCAATAAATACTGACAGCATTAGGTATTAAGATGAAGAATATGAACATTAACCAAGTTGAGATTAAAAAAAAAAATCTGTAAGAACTGTTTCATCCTGCAAGTTTTAAGTTTTAGAAGGATTAAGTTTACATTTTTAATTTTGATGTGAATAGTGAATTTCCTGAAATATACAAATATACCATCTGCTTGCTCAGCACATGTATACATTAAAGCTTATCATTTTCTCCCTGTAACTGCAATTTTGCTATTTTTAGATGCCATAATGAAGGTCTTGGTAGAGATTTCTCCTTGTTATCTACTGATTTAAATTTATCATTGAACATGTAATAAGTAATATCACAGGCACTAGTGACCACCCAGTAGCCATAATTCACTCAAACAGACAGCTGTGCGATAACCTTTGCTTAAGGAGGGCAAAGATGTAATGAACTCTTTAAAAAACCTTTAGTCATAATCTGCCAAGAGTTCAACCAAATAAACTGGAATGTGCTTTAGCTGCAATTTTCCTGGAGACTATCAAAGAGGTGTGTGCTAGCTTCTGATGAAAGTTTGGGTAAATATTTAGCATAAGTATGAAATTCAGATCTGCTCTGAAGAATTTATCAGATATATGTGAAATATAAAGGACTTTTGCTTAGCATGGGACAAATATATGTTTATTTGTTCTCCACTTAGATATGCGGAGCAGGATATGTAAAATTCAGTAACATTTTCTATCCTGGAAACATTTACAAGGAATTTAGTTACTGATTTTTTTTTGTTCTGTTTTTAAAACCAGGAAAGTTTAGGGTTTTCTTCTGTGCTTTACTCCTAGGTGGATCTTCTCAGCCTGTTTCTGAGCATCCTTCCATTAGGGACTTCATTTTTGCTGTGTATAGCTTGGGGACCTTGGCTGTCTGGCTCAGGCATTCACACACAACCATGCCTTCAGGTGCCTTGTTTTCCATGCCCTGATTGAAATGCAAAGTACTTCTGGAGATGCAATTTTCTGATGCTTGCTGCTGTTCATCCAGAGGAGTTTTGACAGGCATCTGTTATAGTCAGTTATGGCAGGGTGTTTTGGTGAGCACTTTACACAAAAACCCTCTAGTTTCAGGGAACTCATAGGACTGGGACAGATTGGTTCATGGAGACTGAGGGACTTTGTAAACTAGAATATTTCACTACATGGGATTTTGTTTTAATAGCATATGACACACTTTAAATTTTATTGATTGGGATGTTCCCTAGAAATCTAGCTTTTAAGACCTAAGCTGTCATCATAAGTGATAAACAAAGTTTGTTAGAAGTGTGCAATAGTCCATGAGAAAAAAAACTGTCTACTTCAAGCATGTTATGAGGATATTGGAAGTTTAATACAAAGAAGTCGGTGGCATGGTATCTCTGGCCCATAGCAGGGGCTTCCATCTGCTAAATCTATGATCATAGAAACATCGTAGCATGGCCTGGTTTGGAAGGGACCCTAAAGAACCAATTGCTCCTGCCATGGACAGGGACACCTTCCACTAAACCTAATTTCTCAAAGCCCCATCCAACCTGGCCTTGGACATTTCCAGGGATGGGACATCCACAACTTCTCTGGGAAACCCGTTCCAGTGTCTCACCACTCTCACAGCTAAGAGTTTCTTCCTAATGTCTAAACTAAACCCACTCTCAGTTTGAAGCCATTCACCTTTGCCCTGTCACTACATGCTCTTGTAAATATTCTCTCTCCATCTTTCTTGTAGGCTCCCTTCAGGTATAGGAAGGCCTCCATAAGGTCTCCCCGGAGACTTCTCTTCTCCAGGCTGAACAGCCCCAACTCTCAGCCTAACTTCATAGGAGAGGTGTTCCAATCCTCTGACCATTATTTGTGTCCCTCCTCTGGACTTGGTCCAACGGGTCCATGTCCTTCCTGTGCTGAGAGCCCCCAGGCTGGATGCAGCACTACAGGTGGGGTCTGAGCAGAGAAGAGGGGCACAATCCCCTCCCTGCCCTGCTGCCCACACTGCTGGGGATGCAGCCCAGGACATGTTTGGCTTTCTGGGCTGCGAGTGCACATTGCTGATTGTGTCCAGCTTTTCTCCCTCCAGCCCCCCCAAGTGCTTCTTGGCAGGACTGCTCTCCATCTGTTCATCCCCCAGCCTGTATTGATACTGGAGGTTGATTAATTACCTTAATTAATATCCAAAGCATAAATGTACAAATAGGTCAGAAGGAATGGGCTATGGTGCTTGTCCTTTAAGCAAAATGCTAATAAAACTCTGACTCTGGATAAGAGCCCTTCCTGTCCCTTCCCCAAAGATGAGATAAGGTCAGCCTACAACTGGTTAATTTTCTTTGGCTGGTGACACGTGGAGATTTAATGTCCTAAGGTGGACACATGTCCCATGCTATGGGCTGACCGAGCTCCACATCTGTGAGGAGCCAAGACTCCTCACTCATGCACAGCCACGTCTACATTGTCTGTGCCTGGGGCTGAGTCCCACCCTGGCTTTTCTCCTCCAGAGACTCAGGGCATTGTCTGGATTTGGTAACAAACAACTTCATATTCAGCTTTGGGAATAGCTAAAGTGCACTGCAGCTACAGTGTCCTTCAAACATAGCTTTGAAATTACGGGAACCAACTTTTTTTTGTATTTAAGAAGTGAATTTATTTAAGTGAAATTGTATTTAATGTCATCCTGTTGGCAGAGGGTGAGAAAAAGGAGGAAAGGTTACTGTTAACACAATCTGGTTTTATACTGGCTGTGGAATTCGTGTTGTTGCAAACTGTCTGAAGTACTTTCTAAAAAGCTGGTGTAGAAGAGTCTCGCCAGGACAAGTGGCTTTTCATGCATTGTTTTATTGACTCACATTCGATGGTTTCTCATGTGTATTTAAAGGCTGAATTCCAGTCTCTGGGGAATGACTCAGAAAGCATTTAATTTTGAACTGAATTCATTTGCAATTTCCAACAGAGGCATCTGCTGACCAGTTATGAGAGGATCTTGGTTCTTTGGTACTACCAATTGTAATCTTGTGGCATGCTTTATTTTGGGTCTCCTGTGCTTATACTAGATATTTTATTATAAATGATATATTAATATCTTCAAAAGCAATGCCAGTTATTTAAAAAATCCCACACAAATATGAAAACATGTTAAAAACTCTCTCAAGTAGTGCTCACTTTCATGAATCGTAGTCTAATAAAAATAACTAAAGATCATGTTTTGTGTTTATTTTCATTGTCTTTTTTAATTGAAAAAAATTGAAAAAATACCTCCTTGTTTTACTAATAGAAGAAAATGTATTGTATTCCCACTACTATATTTGTCACAAACCCCCCTTCCCCAAAACATCTTGAAGACAAGTACTTGCACCAGAGAAAAAACCATGAACTCTGGAGTGGTTAAAAATGGAATGTAGTCAAGTGGATATTTTCAGAGGATGTAATCGTAGACATAGTTCTATGGGTTACATAAATCACATGAACAAGAAACCTTTTGTGCGAATTATTATAATTTTTTAATTTATAAATTATTATAATTTTTCATTATTTTGTTATTATTATTAATAGTGAATTAAAACGACATTAATTTAACTTAGTAATAATTCTAAACACAAGGGAACTTGCCCTTTAAATACCCATCGATCTTATTTGCAGTTTGTTTCTTGAAGTGTTTGTTTGTTGTTTTTTTTAAATGCAATCCTACAGTTTTCAGAATAACGAAGTGAAAAACTGTCAATCTAATTAGAGCAGGCATTCAAGAAGTAGTAGGAAGATAAAAGTAATTTAAAAATTATTCTAATACAAGGGAAAATAGCTTAGAGGCTTCATAAACAGATTTTGTATTTTTGTGCCCTGAAGACAAATAATAAATTTGAAGAGTTTCAGGAAACCAGGATAATGAAATGACCTTTTATGATAAACAGAAGGAGTTTGGAAAACAATATATGACCATACTGCAGCTAGATTGCTATTAAAGCCCTGATTCATCACTTCATATGCAACAAGAAAGGTACTTGCAGCAGGATTTATTTAAACAAGGCAGACAGCATTAAGTTGAACCACTGTTGGCCAATGTTAACCTGACTTTGTGGCCAAAGCCATGCTTCCTACTCACATAAAGTACAAGAGAAACAATAAATATTCATTTGATATCCAGGTAATACTTATTTTTGGCAGCATGATCTAAATACTACCTTTTTGTATAAGAGCCTTGGTACAAGTCCACATTTTCAGTGTAATTTGAGCTTTGCTTTGGAAAAAATAAATAAGCGATTTGTTTTTAAAAAGGTTTTTCTGACATTAACAGAAAACCTGGGAAAAGTGCTGCTTGTAGGTAGATATAATTTACTATTTTTTTAAGAGAAGATAAGTTATTAAGATAACAACCTCGGGGCTTGGTCACAATTTAAGCATGATGCTGGTTTCAGCAGGCCCTGCAGTTTGGGGTGGTTTGGAACGTTTTGGCATATGATCCCTGTGGTGCCAGGGAACCATCCCCAGGGGGAACCTTTTAGTTTGGCTCTGGTCCCTGGTGCTGCAGGAGCCATGACAATGATGCTGTAGCTTGAATGTGTGTGGATTTAAGCTCCGTCTTATAGCTGGTTATAGTTGTTTATCTCCTAAATTCCTATTGCAAGATTGTTTCAATGCTTCATTTGCCTAGTGATTAAAAAGGATCTAAATTAGAGTAAATTTATTCAAGTCCAGTTTCAACCCTTTGTTCTTATACCATGGTTGTCTTTTGCCTTAAACAGCTTCTTTACAACCCTGTGACATTTAGTGATAGCAGTCATCCTCTCTCTAAACAAGACAAGCTCTTTCTGTCTCCTTTTGTGACATATTTTATATTCTTCTCATCATCCTAGTAGTCCTTCTCTGCAGCTGCTCCAGCCTAAGTTAATCTTTTTTGAACACAAGCATCCCTAATTACACACAATAATTGAAGTGATGTCTTAGCAGTACTTTACCAGCACTGTACTAATACTTCCCCCATCGTTACTAGAAATAATTGAGCTGATGCATTCTAGAGCAGTGTTTGTCTTTTTTCACACTGGTATCTTATTGTCAAACAGTGATTGACTAATGTGAACTGTGTTTTCTCCTCCTCAATCATTTCTAGCTTATAGCTAAAAGTATTCTTGTTATTATCTAAAGTACATGACCTTACATGTTCTACAAGAAGTAAAGAATCCACTTTGTGTACTTCTTTTCCCAGTCGTTAATCATATCAGTTTAAAAATGTGCCTAATTTCTAATTTTAATGTTTCTTCTTTGAACTTCCAGGAGCTGTTTCTTGCTGTGTCTTTAGCAGTTTGTCTGAAAGTCCTTTATTAGGAGATATTTTCTTTATGTTAGGGTAACTTATCTACTGAAATCAAATCACTTTTAAATTTCAAGAAGTAATTTATAACCCACAGATATTGAACACTTAGTTCTTAGTGTAAGGAATAATTTTTCTATTAAATCTAAGCAGAAGGTATAAGGCAGATTAGTTTTTTTTCCCAGACTTCGGCATTTTAAGCTTCCTTCTAAAATTGTGAACCCCAGCAATACGTATTCTTGTAACCTCAGTTCATAGAATCATGGAATGGTTTGGATTGAAACGAACCTTAGAGATCAGCTAGTTCCAAACCCCTGTCATGGGCAGGGGCACCTTCCACTAGACAAGGTTGTTCAAAGTCCATCCATGGCCTTGAACACTTCGAGGGATGGGGCAGCCACAGCTTCTCTGGACAACCTGTGCCAGTGCCTCACCACCCTCACAGCAAAGAATTTCTTCCTAATATCCAACCTAAACCTACTCTCTTTCTGCTTGATGCCATTCCCTCTTGTCCCACCACTACATGCCCTTGTGAAAAAATTCCTCTCCATTTCTCTGTAGGCTCCTGTTAGATATTGGAATGCCACTATAAGGTCTCCCTGGAGACTCTTCTCCAGGCTGAACAATCCTAATTGTCTTTCATCCCTCTAATTAATCACCTTTGTGGCGTTCCTCTGGACTCACTCCAGCAGGTCCATGCTCTTCTTTTGTTGGTAGCCCCAGCTCTGGATGCAGCACTGCAGGTGGGGGTCTCACCAGAGTGGAGCAGAGGGGCAGAATCCCCTCCCTTGCCCTGCTTACCCACATTCCTTTGGATGCAGCCCAGGATACGTTTGGCTTTGTGGGCTTCAAGTGCACACTGTTGAGCCATGTTCAGCCTCTCATCCAGCAGCACCCCCAAGTCTTTCTCCTCAGGGCTGCTCTCAGTCCATTCTCCGTCCAGCCTGTATTTGTGCTTGGAATTGCTCTGATGCAGGTGCAGGACCTTGCACTTGATCTTGTAGAACTTCATGAGCAACTTCATCCTTCACTTTCCTCAGGACCCGTGGATGCATCTCATCAGGTCCCATAGAGTTGTGCACTTTGAGGTTTCCTAGAGGGTCTCTAACCTGACTTTCTCCTGCAGCAGGTGGTTCTTTGTTCTGCCATTCCCTGCCTTTGCCTTCTGCCACTTAGGTTGTGTGGCTGGAGCACTTGCTAGTGAAGTCCAAGGCTGTGGCACCAGCCCTGTAACCATCTGTTGATTCACCAGAGGGGCAGAGAGTGTGTCAAGTTGGCAAAGAGTGCCTCTACCTCTCAGAAGAGAGATGCCTGCTGCTATCACCTGCCACCTTTCCTCAGTGGCTCTGGTTGTTGCACAGGGAGCACATGGAGCTGCCTGGCTCAGTTCCAGCAGCAGTCCTGAGGTGATGGGTCTTTCCTCTTGCAGAGCAGTGAAGTGGTTCTGCACAGGTACCTCAGACTTTAGGGGAAATCTCTTCCTCCTGCAAGTCCTTGCTCTTGCAAACTTCCTTGTTCCTACAGGACTGAGGGCAGGGGGATTGTTTTGCTGTTTTTAAGGTAGGCTCAGTTTACCAAATACTCTGTTTACTTGTGTTCCATGTGACTAAGCTGACTCACAATTTTTTCCCACCTGGCCAATGTTTATATAATTAAAAATTGTCACAGTCAGTGATTTCAGATCTTCCAGATTTCTGATGAAAATGCATACTAACATTTCATGGCAATACTCATGAAAGTGCTATTTAGTGATGATTTATAAGGGACAGCTGGCCTAAGTGATTCAAGTGCTTAATGCCATAAATGTATGCTTTGTTATTGTTTAGCACTACTTTTGAATATAGAGACACTGTATTTTTAAATAAAGTGCCTCAGGAACGGTTAAAAATGGTATTTTGAAATTAAATTAGTCTAAGTTGAAAATTAAAAGCTTGAGAATGTTCTGGATACAAAAGTGTTATTTCAGTTAAAACAGATTCTATTATTTTTCTGCTCTGCTAATTAACAATGGAGAAGAGTAGTTATTATGTGAAATTCCGTCAGTTCAACAAGAATTCATTTGATTAATACATGCAGAATAGTTAGTCAAATACTGTTTTCCTCTGAGATCCCATTAAAAAATTGATCAAAGTTTAATTACAACATAGGCCAGTTATGTTTAGATGACATTGAAAACAACAAGGCCCTTCAGATAATGGGAATGACACAAAGAGAATCAACAATTGTCATGAGCCAAGTTGGAATTCTGCAGATTTCAGCCAAATGGCTGAACAATGTAGGGAAAGGTGCTTTTTGTGACGGCACATTGTAATGAAATGAAATTTTTCATTCTTTGTGGGTCATTTTAGTTCCAGAAGTCACCTGAGGATTTGAAAGGTTTGTACAGAAGTTCTTGGATTTTCTGAGCATATCATTCTCAGAAAATTGATGACAGAAAATACCCTGACCAATATATACTGGATTTTGTGAGCCCTGGAGACGTGACTTGGAATTAGCTGTTTGATATTTACTTAGCTCCACTTCTTCTCAAGAAAGAAGATGAAGATAGCTCTGTTCTGCAGTCCTGTTGTGAGGACTGTCATCTGAAAGCTACTTGAGAAAAGAGATGGAAGGGATGGTTGCAGAGAAAATCCTTACAGGGATATTTGAGGTCTGCAGACATTGTGGAAGCAGAGTAGAAAGAATGGGATGGTGGAGAGGTTGAGGGGAAGGATGTTTGCTGAAACAATGGGAGTGAGAGAGAAGTAAGCATGAGACCAGAGGAATTAACTGTTCAAATGAAGTTGTTTAAATCAAAGTGTGAAAAATTAACCCAAGAACTCAGATGGTGAGTTTGGGGGAGGTAGAACTAGTAGTTTTTTACAAAATGCATAAAAAGTTTGTGAGTCAGCCTTCAATTCACAGGCAACGCTCCTGGAATGTACTGCAATACGTGGCATAGCTGCATTTTTTAATTGAATGTAGCACAATCCATTGGTGGCCCTTCAGAAAGGAGTGAAGAATAGGATGTTCTTTCTCAGAGTAGTTATAAGGAAGAACTGCATGACCACGCACATCAGAGCTCAGTAAAGCTCCATGGGGAAAGCATAAGCCTCAAAGCCAAAGTACTGCTATTCCTGCTTAGACCATCTGACCAAAGAAAGGCTTTCCTCCAGGAAATATCCTCTGGACAGAATTCTCAGAAGCTCTAAAATAAGATTTTCTATGATACACTGGATTTTAAGATGTATTTTATGCACAAAAAATAAGTACTGATGGAACAACAGGAGCTCCAGGAAGGAAGCTGTGATCAAACTGGTGTATTCTCTAGCAGAGATCCAATTCTAACAGGATAAAGATATCTGATACTGTACTAGCTGATTCATTTCTCCTGTAAGAAGAGATATACTGATGTGGAGCACATTTATACCTACAACCATACTTGTACAGATGTAGTCATTCAGCTATTACTTTCTTGTCCAAATGCTCTAAGACATTTCAGGTTCAGCTTTGACTATGCATTCATTTTTATGAATAAAATATCACATTAAAACGATTCCCTTCAGCAGCAAAGATTTGTCTTGAAGGTTATTTTCAACTTTTCTGTACTAATATAGCATCTTTTGTTACCTTCACGATTTCAAAGCACCCCAGAGAGCACCAAAACCAACTTGCCTCACCCACTATTGTTCAGAGATCTATCATAACCTCTCTTCAATTCAGCCTTTTAGTTCTTAATGTTCTTCTTTGATCAGTTTTCCAGTAAATCTTACTTTTTTTCTACTTCAAAAGTAAATTAAATTTTCTGAGGTAGCTATCCCTAATGGCATGTTTCTCCTGAAGTAATCCACACGTTACATATCTCTGAAAATTGCCATTTGCACAGAATGAGAAGAATTAGTTACAAAGTGATTTTAAAATTCTGAATGCCACATCCGCAGTGAATATTGGGAGCTTGTTTTAGCTCACAGGCTGTTATCTCTATCAAGAGTCTTTTTTTTTTAATAGTACAATAAAAGGTGCCCACTACCAAGAAAAAGATTTCTTTCCTTCATTTTCTTGGAAATAGGTGTATTGTAGGGCTAATGATGTGAATCACAATCTGTTTGTTGCATATATTAAATTTTCAGTTCTCTGTAATTCTTATTATCAAGGAATGCTTGAAAACTGGATGGGACACAAGTTATAGGTAGCTTTCTGTAAAGCCCTCACAAGCACCCATCTCTCCCGGTTTATAAAAGCACTGTAATCATTTGCTGTGTGAGGACTGCCTCATTAAGCATCTAAAGTATAGGTTCAAGTGGTCTGGACTATTCCCGTGGGAGTTACCAGAGGCTTAAGTGTTTACTCCGTTTTTACATAAGTTTTACAATTTTATATATTCTTATCAGTAGCTGACTTCAACTGAAATTAGCTGAAAGCTAATTTGGAGCTGCACACAGGAGTCTAATCATTCAGAAAAGTCATTTCAGCTTAACCAAACTTAACTATCTTAATTTAAGATAGCTAGTTCAAGTGGTATAAGTTGTTGATATGGGTTGGACAGATCTGGGCTTAGGTCATGCAGTGTGAGGGTCTGTGTATTTGTGTGTGATAAAATGCTTTCTTTCCTTAATTTGCTATTTTAAAGGATCTCTTAAATGTATCATTTAAGAATGACCAAGACAAAAAGAAGCATTCAAAAGCCAGAAGATCATGTTGCATGTTTTTGTCTTTCCATCATAATTATTTCTCTATGGCTAAGTCAAAGAGCTATCTGTGCTTTGTACTACACTGCATAGATCTGTGTAAGGAATAATAAAATTGTACGTATCACCCCAGAAAAACAGTACACCCATATACATGGTATTGGTACCCCTGGAGCTTTTGGTGTATTGCTGGGGCAGCCTGCAGTTCCAGTAGTGCAATGCTCATATTTCAAAACATTTAAATGAAAAATAGGTGGAAAACTAATTATGGAAGTTATTTCAAAATGAAGTATGGTGATTTGTTGAGATAAATTGCAAAATAAAGACCAGGCAGTGCTATAAGTGTGGAGCACGTAAATTCATTACAGCCACAATTAGTGATCACAAATATTCTACTATGAATATTTTTGGGGGAAGCAGGGCACAGGCATTCCCCACTCCTCCATGTCTTTGTCCACTTGTAGACATGGAGCATCTTCCCCAGGTGGCCATCGTGGTGCTGTGTTCAGCCTCCCTCTTCAATGACTCTGTCACCATTCAGGTTTACTCGTATGGCCATGGCCTCAATCTACCCAAGAAGCAGTTTAGTCAATACAATATCCTTCCTCAATATTGATTTGGCCGCTGCACTAAGTAACACTCTGTTAGTCAGGTTTAGGATCCCACGTTCTCCTAGATCAAACTATCTGGCATGTTTGGCCCATAGCTATAGATCTATTGGAAACTCCCTGATCTATGCAGACTTGGCAAGTATTTTTTTACCAGAAATATCCATTTATATATTGGTTTACCAATGAGCAAAAGGATTCAGAGGCACTTATTCCGTTCATAAATCAACAGATGCCTTCCAAGAAAAACATCAGTGCCAGGTTAGAGAACATGGGCATGTGGAGAAAGGCTGGAATTTGTGAGAGCTGATGTTACAGTGTGAAACAGCAAAGTTACAACTGCATCATATCTGGAAGTCCCAGAAGAAAACACCTCAATTAGCATGCAAAGCAGGGCTGAGATTAATGTAAATTAAGAAACCTTCTCATTTCCTGAACTGCTAATCTGCCTTGAACAAGAAAAAATGTATTTGAGACCTTGCGATGAAAAGTTAAATTTCTCCCTTAGTGAAACACACACTTTTTTCATTATTGCAAAACAATAATGAACGGGGGAACTTCCCAGTAGAGCTGCAGCTCTTCAAGGTATTTTTCTTTTTAAGGGTAGATTAGCACGTCAAAAAGCAGAGCCATGTTTTATCTTTATATTTTTAGCTTTCTCTTTACACATTAATGGGACTGCAGCTCTCTAGTGTAAGTCCCCTGGGTGTTACTTTGACTTAGCATATTTTTTAAACCCTTTTTAAAACCACAGTAAAATCTTGGAACGTTCATCCTACTATAGTCACAGTGGGGGACATCATCTGGGAGAGGGAGGCTTTCAGCTAAGTGTTCATTCAAGGAACTGAAGCAAGCAAGGTTTAAGATTAAATTCAAGCATTATTTGATGCATCAGGAGCACCTGGGATGCTCTGCTCACACTCACACCCCACATCTGGAGTCCAAACATTTTTCCCATTTCCATCCCAAATTCTAAAATGCAACTCAGACCTTTTTACACATGATCTTTAATTTGATGGTGTCCTCATATTTCCATAGATCTGGATAAAGCTTTTTTCTTTCCAACAATACCACGAGTTGATTTGAAAGTGATGTAGAGGGCCCCTGCACCCTGTTTCTGTAGCACACTTAATTTTCATGCACGTTGTTACATTGGCTCCTATCACAAGAACATTGATTAGGCTTCAGATGTGAATATGGTTTTTTGGTTTAATTTTGTTTTCCATAAGTGCATAGGACACCAAGCACAGTGGGGGCTGCAGCTCCACCAGGTATGTGGAACAGTGTGTGCCATTCTGGGGGACACAGCTCAGCCCTGCCTCTGCCAACCCAACAGCAGCTTCATGGCATATTTTAAGATCCTATTTTGAACATGAAGTGACTGCAGAAGATCAGCCTTTACCATTTAGTCATAAAGTGCTCTTCTGAGGGGAAAGACTCCAATAACTGGGGTCTTTTACCCCAGAAGTTTCAGTTAACATGGACTGATTGTTTATAAGAGGGTTACTGTTCTTGGTACTTTGATTTTATTTGCCTTTCTTATATCTGATCTGGAAGTGCTTTTGCATGTTTATGATTGGTGATGTTTCGTCTAGAAGTAAGTTTCAGGCAGAGGAATGAAATGCAGCTATTCTTTGCATTCTCGTGACTCTCGACTGACTGTATGTGTTGTCAATAGAAACAAGACTGCAGTGTTACAATTTTCTGTCTGCGGTATGTATGTCTTAATATATACCATATGGCAGGGGGCAATGCACCAGATTCTTTTTTGTGGGTGATTTTTTTGTCACTAGAGTAAAAGTAGTAATGTGGGAATGAATAAGTAAAATAATTTACTCTCCTTCTGAGCTTATTGGCTGTGGTTAATTTTGCTTCTTCTGGTGAGCAAAGTTTTGTATTTAGGTTTTTTTCCTGAAAATTTTTGATGCTGTTCATATTTGTTAACTTACAATACATTTTCTGAGGCATTTTCTTGTGATGGGTGCTGTTCTGCCTTCAGTGGGCAGAAATTCAGCCTGCTGGCTGTGCTGCCTTTCCCTTTGTAATATTCTCAACATCTTGATCCATTGTTGACCAGTGGGGGAGAGACAGTATGAAATTGCAAAGAATTGGATCATTGCACTACTTAAGAAAACTCATGAGGCAAAGTAAATTATTGCGCATTTTACTAGGGAAAGGGAACAACTGCCAGACTTTCTGTTTTGTCTTGTAGTCATCGTAAAAAGAGATGTTAAAGATGTATAGAGAATTAAAGCAACTTTTTGTGTGTTTGTAGAAAAGGAATTTTTTTTTTCTCCCCAAACATACCACAGAAGTCTGCAAATCACAGCAGATATTTCTGTTTTGGTGAGAAAAGAAAACCCCACTTCTCCCTTACCTCTCCCACCAACTTGGTCAGTGATTTTCTGCTCTCTTCACCCCTTTGCTGAGGCTTAGAATGGCCATGGTGCCCATTATGCAGCTTTATTTATGATTCTAGTTTTTATATTTATGAATTCTGAGGAATTTGTAGCAAACCAGCACTACTGTGTCACTGGTGTCAGCTGCTGAAAACATCTGATCACAGTGTTACAGACACTGTACCGAGTCCTTACAAATGGCACATGGGTAGTGGTTGGCCACGTACAAATGTATGAAGATAAAACCATACTCTGGTATTACCTCAGCTGGCTTTTCCCTCATAGATGCATCTCTCCTGCCTGCATGCCATCTTTACTGAGCAGATAGCATTTGTGAGGCTTAGCTGTCCCAGAAGTCTCCCAGAGTCTGTGGGACGAGCTGTG
>VYZT01039076.1:0-44315 GCA_013400735.1 Pomatostomus ruficeps
TACAGATCCATTTGCAATCTCTTCCAGAGTACAGAGTTTTTTACTTGGGAGTACTCCACCATTGTATCTGTATTTCCTGGAATTCCTTCTGTAGTTTCCATCCAAAACATCTCTTCATACTCTGGCTTTGGATGAGTTTGAGCTGTCTCAGTAGCTTTCTCAAAACTCTATAAAAATGCTATTCAGAACACTGCTTTCCAATTTCAATGTATGTGGCTGTGTCTTTGAACTTTAAAATATCCTATGCTTGAACAATAAAACCCCACACAATAACATTAAGATGTGGAGGCTGGGAATTGCCCACCGTTCTCTCCTTCAGCCTTGTAATTTTCTACAAGGTTCTTAGCAATATGCTTTGTCTGAAACAAATACTATTATTATTATTTTGGGTATTATGGGTCATTAGATGCTTAGCGCCAAGCGTATGATCTACTATTTCAGCACAGTTTAACCTCAAGATGCCCTTCCGCGCTTGGAAGGAAAATGATAATAAGAATGTTTTTGACAAATAAGCAATACATGTTTTTCTGATCTCAGAATGAATATTGTCCAGGAACAGAAGGGCCCCAGAAGAGCCTGAATTTAACACTATCACCGAGATTCTCCTTCTTTTATACTGTCCTCTGTATTTGAATTTAATATCTGTAAAGCCAGACAGTCTGAGATGAATCAAGACATGTTCCCTTTTGATTTCAAGTAAGCCAATTACATTCTTTTTATTATAACACAAGAATGTCTCTGACCTCTTAAGGTGTCTCTTCCAAAGAGGGAGTTAAGAATACTCAACAAAGGTATATAGTGGGACTGTCAGCACTTTGAGTATGAAAGGTGAGAAAAGAAATGCATAATTCTAATGAACTAAAACAGTACCCTAACAGCTCTACTTGAATCATATTGTTTTATCTCCAAAATTATTTTAGCATCTTCAATTTCAAGATGAAAAACAACTAATTAACTGCTGAAGAATTTTAAAGTAGGCTTACTTATTCTCAAACTTGAGAACCTCTATTTTGTTCCCTGTCTCAGTAGAAAATTCAGTTCCTTGGCAGGACAGATGCTGCACTTACAATGTTGAACATTCATTCAACACTCTCTTTTTACTGTATAAACTCTTCACAAACCCTGAAAATTAAAACTTCCTTAGATTTAACATTTTAAAGTTTTAACTGAGTGTAAGAAGAAGAGAACTTGAGAAAATGTAAACACCATGAAGAAAACATAGTGTTCCAATATAACATGCAGCTAAATAAAGGAGACCTCACATTTTAAAATTCGTCTGACTCTCTGACAGCATCTCCATAGGGATAATGATACTTTCTTTTGCAAAGCACTGTGCTATCTGCAAAGCTGTAAAAGAACTAAGTGCTATTACCAGAGATGGGAAAGGCCTATTAGATCACATGTCCATCTCTCATGTAACTATAACAGAAAATAACAGTGATTTGCTGCTGTAATTTGACAGTGACTTTTGTAAAAAGGTCCTTTCCTCTTAGATCTCTGCAAGTTTCAGTTCTAGAGTCAATAAGCTGGGCGGCTCACTAACTTTCTCAGTCTCCAACTTCTATGACTTATACCAACGTATTAAATGTACCAATTTCCGGCTCACTTTTCCACCTCCTTCCTTCACCTTTTATTTTCTGATAAGGAAGAACAATCCTCATGAACAGCACCATCAAGCTTAACAGAACTGCTCTTTCACTCTCCAGCTGCAGAATGCTTGCCTCTCACCCCTTTCCAAGGCAGTACCACAGCATCTCTCCCGCTTGGGGTTGTGCATCACGTGGGAGTGAAGCTGGTGTTCCCAGCACGCTTCCCGCTCAGAAGCCTTGTGTAAAATATACCCATCATCACCCACTGTGGTGTGACTGTGCATCCGTCATGTAACCTAACCCTGGTGGATGCCTGATCAGATAATGCATAGAGTCTCATGTGGTGGCAGTTGTGAAAGATCTGCAAAACTCTTGGTGGTGGATACTGTCAGGTCAACAAAGAACTTTCTCCTTATGATATAACGCTCTCCCTCTCCACCACTTTCAAGGCAAAGAATTGTTTCTGCTCTTCCTTATATTCTTTAAATTTTTTTGGCATGTTTGCTACAACAGGATTTCAATTTAAGTGCCAATATAAAAAAATGTCTGGAGGGAAATCAGCTGAAGTATTCAGAAGATGACTCTCAGTATGATTCACACCGCTGTGAGCAAAGAAGAGGTCTGTCTGGCCTTCTGTACTGGAGTGATAACAGATACTGGATGCAGTGTGTACTTAGATAAAGTTAATGGCAATGACATCTGATAGATGACAGAGAGGAGCAAACTCCTGTGATCTGCTTTTTAACAGTCTGTGCCCAAACCATTATATGTCAGACTTGGTAAAAGTGAATAACCTTTCAATATCTACCACTCTTCCCTCCCACACTCTCAGTCAAATGAGACTGAAGGACTACTAGACACAAGGACAGCAGAGCTAAAAGATGCCAAGGAAAAAGGATTCAAGGTATACAGCTCATTAGTCGTGGCCTCCTCAATATTTAGCAGTCATTGCACATTCCCAAAGCCCTCTCACAGTCATAACAAATGCTCACATAAAGGCTTGTACCTTCAAAGTACTTCACCAACATAAATATATTAATAAGACCTTTCCCAGAAGAGAATGCAGTGTCAGAGAGATGCCATTCAAATGGCTAGGCTGTGAGAGGTAGAGCTTAACATTATTTCATTAAACCTTCATCTTCTGTCTTCAATGTCAAGCCCATTTAAAAAAAAAGGACAGAACGTACAGTGGCGCTTTATGAGCAAAAAGAAGAGTAACAGCCTGTAAATGATTTTGCTCCCTATGACTGAAGTGTTAATTAAATTGTAATTCTGTGATGTGCATCAACTGAATTTGACATAAACTAAAAATGAGATTTTTATATTCAGTGACTGATGCCACCTAGATAGTTCTTTTAGAGTGACTGGTGACAACTGCCACTGATTCACTTTGGTATACGTCTTGTCTAGGAGTCATAATTAAAACATTAAGGATACTCTGGCAACTTATACTTCATTTCAAACATATTTAGAATTGTAATTAGCACTAGGTTGCTGAGAACTGACAAACTTGCCTAAGTGCTGTAAGGGCAAGAAAGGAAGTAAAGCCTGTCATTCTTCAAATATTGCAGATCTCATACAGGTGTGCTTTTCAAGGAAAAATTCATTACACAATTATACCATGTGTAATAGTCTACAAAAGGTTTTTTGTTAGCAATAGAATTACATCTGTCATAAATTTTTGGATGAAATCTAAAATTTGCTACGCAAAAGTTGCTTAGGTTTTAATTTGTTATTTTAGTAAGCCAGACCCACCATTTCATGTTCATGAGCACTACCAAGAGACAAACGTGTCTGCTGCTACACGTCTGGTATAGGTAAATCATGATAGTCTTCATATGCACAGTGATGTATCTGCTAATTCTGAAACCAGGGCACTTCTTGGCTGCAGCTATATCTGCTGTGAATTCTGCAACATCTGCTGTGTCAGGGGCTGGAACATCAAAGGTGGTAAGGTACTTGAATCAAATATGGATTATGAATGACATTTCATGTGAAACACAGCTCCCAAACCGCTGACAGAGGCACTTCTCTTTGTTTCTGGTAGAGATTTCTCTTCCAAATTGGGCTAAACCATTATTTGAATCTGGCTCAACATATATATGACAGAATTAGAGGTTCCATAATGGAGCAGAAATAAGTGAAGACTGTTTGGATTAAATACACTTGGCTAGGGGGTAAGTAGTAAGTAGGATCTTTTTTTATTTGTACAGCGAGCTAAGAGCTGTTACAGACCAGCTACACATAGTATATAGAAAACTGAGATTAAAAGGTCTCCATATAACCCAAGTTATGATATTTTTCCATATTGATTGGATACCTTGCATGCTTGAGCATCAAGGTGCAAAAGTAAAACAGGAGATCTCCTGTAGTATGAAAAAATATTGAAGGAGTCGGTGTAAGCAGTTTTTCATGATGTTTTCATAGGATCATATTGCCTAGCTCCTTATAAATAAAATAGCCATGCTTTGGTAGCAACTTTGAAAAGGTTCCATCAAAAAAGTATAAAAGTAACAGTGGTTTTCCTGCATATACAGTACCTGAAATTAGAAGAAAGGTGAGAGCAACCTAGATTTTGGCTCTACAGCAAGCTATTCAAAGCTCTTGTAATACTCTTAATATCTAAATACTTCCAGAATTATTTAATTACCTCCTGCTGTTTGAATAAATGGTATTTTCTAAGTCAGAATGCATTTCTGGAAGTAGCTCACACACTCAATATCTGTTTCAAGCAGTATTTTAATCAGATTGTATTAGCAGGGTATGCACTTTATGAAAGCAATCAAGTGACTGCATCAGGTCTGACTGCAGATCTGAGCTAGAAAACTTAAGAAGCAACTTTCTATGCAATAAAGCAGATGAAACCCCACACTAATCTGTAATATCTGTAAGCTGCATGTAGGGATACCATTGTGTATGTTCTAAAAGCTTAAAGTAATACTACAAAGGTAAAGTGTCACTTCCTTTTTGCATAGTGTTTGGCTTATTTATATGTTTTGAAACAGAAAAGCATGAAACACTTTGAAATCACACATAGTAGTATAATAAAAGACCAATTTGTTACTTAATAAAATTTGGAAGGATTAATACACTCCAAGTTCACATTTCCAGCTTTTTGGTATGCTAAGCACTTAAAAGAACAGCGCCCTTGAACTACAAACTTCCTTTATATTTTTTTTTTCATTTTCATATTTAGCTCTGAGAGTGGAAGAAAAATGCCCCATATAGCAAGGGCACTGATGGCACATGCAGAAAGAGAGGCCTCCAAATATTGCTGCTATGAAACAATGTCATGCAGAACAGTATAAATGTAATAGTGGCTTTCAAATCAATAAGCAGTTGAAAAAACTCATCTGAAAAGACAGTCTTTAAAAACAAACACTCAAAATGGCAAGACTGAAATCTACCATTTTTGAAAATCTGAGAAGGCTGCATGGCTCTGCATCTGCTCCTGTTTTCGCCACTTTTGGTCTAAATCAATACTCAGGTTTCCATCACTTGTGAGAAGGGAAGATTTCATTCAGAGATTGTCCCCTTAATTACAGAAACTAAGGTTTGAATCCGAAGCAGTTTATTAGCTGCATTAGACGATGGGAAACTCAGACTCACGATTCCTTCTTCTACCACCAGAGAATTAAAGCATGCTATGCACTCTGAGCGGGCAACTACGGTCTATCAATCAAAAGGAAAAATAATGTAAAAATGAGTACAAAATGGTCTTATAATAAGCAAAAAGTTGGATATATCAGTAGGAACAATCTCACAGGATGGACAATCTGGTGATGAAATATTTCCAACAAGTGTCTTGTGTACATGTAGCACTATACCTAATAAATAATGAATCCAAGGGATGTTGAAAATGAGAGGAAAATAAAAAAAGGTGATAAATATTTGAGTAAGATGCCATTCCAAGGTCTTTGTAAAATTCATAATTCTAATCAAAGGATATTATTGCATAGCAGTTCAATAAAACTCTAAGGTATTTCAATAAAACCCTACTATTATCATCATGCACAATAAGATGTCTTGAGATACAAATCCTGAGAACCACCAAGAAACTTAAATGCACACCACTTACAATGCAAATGCAAATCCTATGTACCCAAAATGCACCAATTCAAGAAAAAGTCTAACACATGAAAACATTTTTAATATGATGCATAAAGTATCAAAAAGATTGATTGAATTAGCAGATGAGAATGTCGCATTCAATGAGTATTGGAAAAGATGCTTATCAAAAATTTATCAGGTGAAGTAAGTCTGAGAACTGCTGATAACAGATGGGAGCTGTCTTGGCAAAAAAAAATGTTGCTAGTTTTTCTGTTTCTCTAGGTGAGGATAAAAGTGTTCCGGGAGGAAAAAAAAGTCTGATTTTTCTTACCTCTTCTTTCTCTGCACTTTGCAAGTCCCTCCACTCCTCTGTGACATGACCAAAGTCCACTGTGTTCATTGCAACTTTATATTCCCCAATGATATCATGTTTGGAGAAACGATCAAAGTCATAAACTGCCATCACTAAAGTTTTTCCACCCAGCTCAGAGTATGGCACCTGCAAAGACAAGAAAATGACAAACTCCACATCTGAGACAGTAAAGATTGGTCCACTACAATGCAAATCTATTTCTTTGGTTTATCAGCTGTCATCTCAGGTAAATTGAACTGCAAAGAAAATTATGAGGTGTATTTGTTTCAGAGTCACCAGATGCAGTTTTTCTTGAGACAAGGCTCTGGCACTTGATAGAACAACGTGGCAGCTCACTCATCACTCCTGGGTTTTTCTCATTCTACTTCAAATCATTTTGTGGGTGATGAAACTGAAACAAGAAGCCCAATTACTTGCACTGAAGACATATGAACTTTTCACACAATGGTGTCATTTCCTCAATAAATCACCTGTCATCACTCAGAAATGGCGAGCTCCCAGACTGACGAAAAAACCAGCACTGGTTTACTATATATGACACAAAGTAATTAGACACTGGATAGTTCTCTTACACTACCAATACCTATTACTTACCAAGGCGTATTTTTCAGTAGTACACCTTTCACACATTAAACACTGAGGTGCTTTCTAAGTCACAGTGCATAACTAGAAATTGTGTTGGCAGAAGGCCAAGTTCTGACTAATTCTCCAGCTGTTCTCATGGCGTTCAGACAGATGCTGTGGGCTAGGATGTTTATGTGTCATGTTTTTAATACTCAGATGGAGACACACAGTTCAGGTAAGCTACACCTGAGTGGCTGTCTGAAAAGGTCTGATTTAGGAATTGTTTGGATTTACGTGGACACTTGGTCAATCTGAATATAGTCTGCAAGTATAAATGGTTTCCATGGGATTCAGGAATTATTTCTTTATTAACTATCTATGTAAAAAGAGAACTGAAAGCATGGCATTACCATTGGCCTTGTTAACCTCTATGTTCTGGTGTGTTTAAACCCTAGGACTGTTGTCTTTTGTTACTGTTTGGCTTCCATTTGCTTATTAAAATACTTACTAATAAGTAGTAATTTTCCCTTTACATAACATCTTATATAACATTTAAAATAAGCTTATCAAGTTGAGAGCCAGATCTAGCTTCCATTATTGAGTAGAATAGTTTCAGTGGTACATGCTTGTGTATTTTAGGAAATACTACAGCAAAATCTATTTTCCTTCTGTTAATTATCTGTAGCTTCTAAAAAAGTGCAAATGTATGTGGAAGGAAAAATTCTAAATAATGTTAGTTTTATTTTTACAGAGCCTCAAAACAGAAGAAGAAAAATATTCTCAAGTTTATTTACCACTTAATGGATCCTGGTCATTTGGAATGCGTATGAAGACTCCATTCATCACTATTTACTTTTTTGTACTTGACCTCAGTAAAGCTCATTTTAGCTACCTTCCTTTTAAAATGTTTCCTTCATTTATTACTTCTAAAGTAGCCTCAGTCTCCAGCTTTGTTCAGGACTATCAAGGAAGGCCTCAGCTCTCATGAAGGGTTGCTCCCTCTCCCTGTTTTCTGCTCAGAAATAATCAGTCTCTTGACTAAAAGCAAGTGAGCCCTTGGTAGAAGGACATGTATACAGGAGTGTTTTTCTGGCAGACATATGTCATTCCTCTAGACATGAATCCCATTCCCACTTTGGATGTGAGCAGGAACACCTTCCTCCGCCAGGCTAGTGTAGTCCAGCTAGGATTTCTCAGTTGTTTTTTGCAGTGCATTGTGGGTATATAACTCAGACAGCTGCAGTCTGACAAACACTTGCACCCTGGAACAGCACCATGGATGTCTGGGAAAAAGAAACGACAAAGGGAAGGAGTAAGGTTCAGGGCCCAAGATGCAATACACAAGCAGAAACTCAAGTCAACTCATTCCCATTAGCCATGCTTTGGGAGGAAGGCAACAGCACGGGCCTGGGTTGCCTGCTGAGCAGCACTGCCAGGGAAGTGGGAAGGATGCCAACAGAAGCTGCACGCCACCCAAAGTGGGTCACAGGAGGAGAGCTCTGCACAGGTAAATGAGACACGGTCAACAGTTCCCATGGAAGTCAGTATTACAGTTGCAGTTCCAGTTAAATGGTCACTGTAGCCCTCAGAACAAGGACAGTACTTGGCATGCTCTGCTGGTTTTCTCTCAAGTACAGACCACGGACCACAGGGGATGATCAGCACCATACTAAGATGCACCTAAACACTCTGTCAGGTCTGGCATGGAAAACAAACTATTTTATGGAGCATAAAATTTAAATATTAAAGATGTGGCTTACAACAAGTGGACATTATAGGCCAGAAGTGGCTGATCTGACTTATAACTTGTGTCTTCATCTTAGATGACAGCATTATTGGTTCTTTCTTTGCTTTTGTGAGCTGCACGGGAATATGTAATTTATAACACTGTTTGCTTTTAAATACTCTCTTAGGAAAGCTCAAGAAAGAAATAACTCCCCATAAAAGATTAGTTTTATGAACATCTTCAAGGAAAAAATAAACTTATATATGCAGTAGTAGTTCTGGCCTACAGGGATATCTTTCTCAGTGAATGATTTCATAGCCTGAGTCTTTCACTGTTCCTGTTTTCAGTCTGTAGCTTTCATTATAAGATTGGGCACAGGGAGAAAGGCCTAAAGTAACAGCGGAGGAATGTATATCAGGAGAAGCCCTGTGAAACATGCTGTACAGAGTTCCTTTTTTCTATTTAACTGGGGTTCAAATTTGGCTACAGTTTTAGAAAAGCACTACTAACAGATAATATTGGAATGATGTAAATACTGCAATGTAAGGCTTACCTACATTTATTTAACTCATATTTTACTAAACCTGAGACAGGATTTCTTTTCATACATAAAGTAGCATGGCAAAGAACTGCTATGACAAAGTCTAACAAGATTAACCTGCCCATACTACCCACTTACTTCCCTTGAGTTTTAATTTATATTTGAGGAAATGTTACCCAGAATTTCATAAATCAAACTACAAAGATATATAAAGAAAACGTTAGTCTAGTGAAATTTACATGACATTTGTCAAAGTGTCACTATTTATTGAATTTCTTGTATGTTTTATACAGCCATAAAATATGCATCAGGTTCTTATCTATCAGGATAACCAAAGTACCTAAAATCAAACTGTGCCTTTTAAACCTATCTGACCCTATATTATGGCAAGATTGAGTATCATGGATTTCTACAACACGAAAAATCATTTTGCTGCAATTATCAATTACTACGACATCTAAACTCATAGCCAAGCATGAGATACATAGTGCTTAAATAAAAAAGGATCAATAATTATCAAAAAACTACCTTGAATGTAAATTGCTCATTGAAAACAGGGTTAAGGGTCTTTCTGTGGACTTTTGTCTCATATTTCTTCTTCTTATCAGGCAGCAGGAAGACTTTCACATACGGATCAGATGTACCACCCATATCTAATGCAGGCAGCTCAGCTGCTTGAATAATCCCAACCAGAAGCTGAAAGGAGAGAAAAACAGCAAAATGAAATTTCAAGTAGATATTTATAAAAATACTGTAACAGAGGAATGCATATGCAGACTCTATTTCTGGTCTAGGAGAAACTATACCTCCCCTGTTTACACCCCTCCCCCCCGCCCCGCGCCTTAAGGAAGGCAAATGAAGCAACACTATTGACTTTAGAAAACCAATTATGGCAGATGCAGACTGTACAAAAGCTGTTTTAAAGCAGAAAAGAGATTTTCAAAGGGCAGCTGATTAGAGCTAAATACAGACTTCATCCATTTAAAGACTGCAATGAAATAACTTTCAATTGCTCTCTTCTCTTGTGCATTATTTTTCTATGCTGAGCACCATGAATAGAAATCACATTATTAAACAATCAAGAATGTCTAATTTTGACTACAAAATTTGTATTCTAAACCCCCAACATGTAACCTTCCCCCAACCAAACAAAAAAGGTGATAAAATCAAATGCAGATCCTCAGGCAGAGCTTTATTGAAAACAAATGCATCTTGCAGTCTTATATTTATGTTCCCTTGCTATATATATGAATGGGCCCAGGCAGTAAACTAAGGATAGCATTTTCAAAAAATACCCCATGAAAATGAACATTTGGTAAATAAATCCTAATAACAATTTGTAATCTCATTGCAAAACAGAAAAATTAGATTTTTAAATTTCTTATACACTTTAAAAGTACGACTGAAGCATGAAGATGAAATTTGTAAACATCTTGGCTGTTTGTTATAAAAGAAGGCTTATGCTGTGTTATGTAATGTCATGTTATGCCATGGAATGTCATGTAATCTACACACCCCAGACTGTATTAGGCCTCATCATCATAATGGAGCTGAGAAAAAGAGAATACTTTTAATCTTGTTTCATAGATACAAAACTAAAGTAAACATTGAAGTGATTCTTCAAGGTCATTCTGAAGATATTACGAGCTGGGAATGAAATCTGAGAATATTTTCTTCTAAATTGGTACTTCAATCACAATATATTTGCTTCTCTCATGGATGAATTGTTTAAAATTGGAAACAGGAACTCTAACAATTGGAATACAGAACAATATAGGCAATCTGAAAGACACTTCTGGCTTCTGAGACGTGCCTCAAAGGTGGACTTACTATTACCAGTTTTAAATTCACAGTAGGGCCTACATGTTTTCCCACCAACAGGACTCTTAAGTTCCATGAAACACTTTCCTTTTGCTGTATAAAACACTTCTCCTTTTGTGTCTCATTTTTATTCTAGATGCATAACAGCTCATAAATACATGAATAGGCTCAGAATCTACATCAAACTTTTCACATCAAAGAGTGAAAAAACAAGTCTATGATTTTTAGTTAACAGAATGGAAAAGCAATTCAATTCCCCTTTACAATTTCTCTCTCTAAAACTGAGGCACAGTGCTCTGGAGAGTTCATTGGTCATCTTGTATTCTTAACCTTATGCAATCTATTAGCCAGATTTTGGGACTGTATAGTTTCATGTCACTGCACTATACTAATCTAACTGAATCCCCCCTCCTACTCTTTTATATCATCTATCCTCTGATGAATTTTATGCTGCAGCATAGTTTTTAGAGCAGCAAAACAAAATAGAAATCCACAACTCAAATAATTTATTATCTTAATTAAATACAGACTTAGAGATTTGTGGCTCTTCTATCCTATTTTCCTTTGTAATATACGGTTCATAAAATCAACATTCCCTTTAATAAAATTCACACAGAAAATTTGTTTTCATAGCCTAAGAAAACTGAAATCCATTTGTCAGAACACATTTGCAGCTTTTCCTTTCCCCCTCTTTAAATCTTCTGCTTCTGAAGGGTCTATACTTCATACTGATTTCATACTGATTTCAAGGGGGATCAGTGTGACTCATCACATGGCCAGGCAATTTGCTCTGGGAGCTGAGAAAAAGCTCTTTAACCACAGCTTCTTGAAAGGCTTCAGAACTCCTTTTAGCTCTTGCATTGAAAAACAAGCACCAGTAGTCAGAAGATAGTTGAAGACACAGGCAAATACTATTTATTATGCGAGGTCATAGCTATGTATAAGTACCTTGCTGCTAACAGAGAAATTTTTCTTAATTTCTCTTATTTTCTTTGTCTTGCAACACGTAAGAGTACCACATTCCATGAACAGCATCAAATAAAGAATATGAATGTGGAATTAATCACAAGTACATGTGGAAGGCAGCTCAGGTGATCAATAGGAATTAACGGGATTTACCGTCAGTAGTTATTTCTTTCCCTAAACAGGAAAGAATGATGTGATTTTGACTGAAATTGGCAAAAAATTAAATGCAGGATATGTGTTCTCAAGTTTACTGGAAGATACACAGCAGAATTGAAGAACTCAGATGTGTTGGTATACTTTGGGCCAAAATTAAGCACAGTGAATTTTAATGCAAGGCTGTGAATTGGTTTAATCAACAAAACTGATCCCTGGAAAAGAGGCCAGGGAGGGGAATAAAGTATGAGCTACTTCAGCATGTGGCCAGACCTGTTAAGTTGGTTAATTCTAGATCTACACCACATTATAGCATCTATTAATTCTGAAAACTTGGATACATATGCCATAGTTTAGTCTTACCAGCTTTAGAGTACTGCAGGAGTATCAGTCCTTAAATCCTTGTCCAACTTTCCTGGTTTTTTGGGGTACAGACCTTTTTATTTGAACTTTTATTCCAAACTAGAATTTTATGAAGTGTGCTTTCATGGAGAGCAACAGAACCTGAGGCAGCTAGTTATTACAGCAAAGTGCACACTTGATGAAGTGAGAGAAAGTCACTCCTGGCAATCTTGCCAATCTTCTAAAAGACCCAGTGAATCAACTTACCTTTACTTCCCTCTGGTTTTCCTCCTGTTTGTGTTTGCTTACATTTTAAATACTTGAAGGCTTAAGCCACATTTTAGTATCTGCATGCCAATTCCGTAATATTATGTGGATTGACATCATTTGGTGATGCTTTAATTTATTAATAACTATTAGATAAAACTGCATCTTTAGTTTTTGATTAAAAGTGTAATATAAACTCCAAATGCATTCAATACCAGTTTAGTAGTACTTCTGTAATGAACTTTCTGTCTTGTTTTCTTCCTTTACTCCATGCAAGTAGTAAGAATTTCAAAAAAATCTACTTTAACTAAATGTATTACTTCATTCTCCATTTGCACACACAGAAACAAAATGTTACAGGTTGGTTGTTTCAAACCTGATTGTTCTGGAAGTCGTAATCCAAAGAATATTGGATTTTCCCTAGCTTCTCAACTTCTTTGGGTTCTTCCTTCTCTTCCCCATCAGTCAGCCCAGTCTCAGCATCATCATCCTTAAGAGCCTAGAAAGAAGAAATGTAACATTCATAAATGAGGCAAACCTTTAAGTAGTAGTTTAAAATAGACACGATCCTCAAATCTATTTTAGAGCCATTAAAAGCAAGCATAACAGCAGAAATTCAAATATGCAGTTTTCATACATATCTATACTTTCTGAGTTGCTCAGGAAGATGTTATAAATCAGCAAGCAAGCAATGGAAGTAGGAAGAAAGCTCCTTGGACTATAACAAGCAACAGTTGTTATAAAACCTGAAAGTAGAGACAAAATATCATCTTGATGTGGGGAAAAAGTTCTTCTGGGCTCAGACTGGCTCTTAAAGAGGCACAAGGAGGCAAACATGCTATTAAATAAGCAAAGTCACGCATTCATTCAACTTAAGAATCTTGGCAATGTCAAACCTGGTTGTACATGCTGTGCATTGTTTGCATTTGGCAACACGTTTCTGTCGGGCTACCATGATAAAGAGGATGTGCTGTGGATGAGCCCTTTCTACAATCTTATGCCAAACATTTGTCATGTTTTTTAGAATGAATACGGAAGCAAAGTTTCCACCATGCCATTAGCAAATGCATGTTCCTCCTTTTCCCTCCCTCCCGAGACCAATTTCCTTTTTATTCATTCTTGCATTAAAGCTTGGCTGAACCAAATTGATTGCAAGTTGATTTTAGTTTGCTTAGAAAGAAACACAAAAATAAAGAAATACAGAACTGCTTGCAGCTTTGTCTATTGCATAAAACCTGGTTTTTAAAGGACCCAGCAGTTATCTTAGATTTGATACATAATTAAAATACTTCCTTTTTTTTTTTTCTGTACCAGAAAGTAGAAGGCTTTTCACAGTAGAAAAAGGTAATTCATACATACAGTTACTAAACCATATGAACCACAATTAACTATGTAGATCTTATTCCAGCAGATTCTTACCTGGGTAAGAAGTGAAAAATAGACAATAGTGATGAGACAAATAGTGAAAAATTGCGGAAAATGTGAATGCAAACTTGAGAGTGTGAAAACAAAGAATCAATACTGAGCATTCATCCAGAATTGTTATTTACATGTTATACTAAACAGTATACTTGTCTCTAAGAGCCCTCTCTGGATGAAGATTCTTTCTAGATGGAGCTTCTGCTTGCACAGACAGACAAAGTGCCAGAATAAGATTTATTCTTTTTTGCAATGTGATTTTTTTGCTGTAGGAAATGTACAGCATTTCTTAACAATAGGCTGCAGCTGGAGCTGAAGAGGTAGCAAGGCTAGAAAGCAGCTATATACACAGCTGATAGTGGTTGGGAAAGAAGAAACATGAAAGCATTAACATTCTCACTCAGCCTTGAACATAGTGAGGGCCACACAACAGTTGTGTGGGTTTGGAAAGAAGGAAGATTCATCTCTGAAGTAGAAAATGTTCTTCTCCAGAAGCCAGATCTAAATTCAAAAGGTCAGACTCAAAACTGTATGATACTAAGCAGTTATTTCTCCACTTTTTGAAATAAGCTAGGAATTCTGCTCGTATAGCTCAACTGGAATCAATGCAACAACTTTGATTAATTCGAGCTGAGGAGCTGGGTCTCATGTAAATATCTGAATGTAAGTGAATGATGGACTCTCTATTAGAAACACAAATTACAGTGTACCTGGATGAGATTGGTGGGAAAGATCAGGAGGGGATAGAATCACCTGTGAGACTGGAGGAGCAGGACTTTTTGAACTAAACCATTTCTATTTGGAAGAGCTGAACTGCCTGAAATGAAATTTGGTTTAAGACATTTTATCACTGAGCTCTTAGTAAGTTCCCTGACTGTAGCACGACATTTTTGTTAGTACAACAAGAAGTGTGACACTTGAAAACTGATAGGCTCTCTGGCAGACCATACATGGAATTTTCAGGATATGGAGTGATATGATTACGCCAAACACTCTTGCTTTTGGTAATAAAAGTAAGCTTAACGTTTTGTGATAATAAAAAGAGATGTGACTCAATCTATCTGAAGCAACCAGGTTTATCTGAGCCTGGAGACAACAGGAAACAGTAAGCCAGAGTGGGATGTTAAATCCCAGATCCACTGCTCTGAATCATGCCAGTATGGTCCTAAAAGAGGTCTCCATGAAAAGAGAGCAATATACAGCTCCAGTATATTATTGTTTCTGGGACAAGTACTGGACTTTTTGCTGTTCCATCTACTTTTGACCTTGATTTTCTTTGAGAGGAAATATCCTATGGCTGTTCCTCAGGGATAAAAGTGAGAATGCAAGAAGAACCTTATATGCTAATTTCCAAGTCAGAGGAATTTGTAAACAGTCCATCAAGGCAATAGTTATATATCCACACTTTCCCTGGGAAAATGACATACTCTTCTGCAAAGCTGATCAGTCCAGATGACAGAGCTGCGGATAACTCAATGTGAAGAAAGTTCTTACTGTGACTACAGAAAATAGGATGGGAAACTAACATCCCTCTTGCAAGGGAGTTTTGAAGTGCAGGCAGAAAACACTGTATGGTTAAAAAACTCATCTCCACAGGTTATGAGAAGCCTACTGGAAGGTGAAAGCTGTTTCCATGAGAGATGGAAAACACTGTATCGTACTGACATCACTTGACGAGCTACATGATTCTTCTTGACCTAGACTCAGAAACACTGAACGACTAAGAAAAAACACTAAGAAAGAAATAGTGTTTGGATATGGACAAGTCTGTGGCATTGGGGAGAGGGAAAAATGACAAATTATTATCTCTACAGCAGTCTCTAAATAATAGTTTTTACTGTTAAGAGAGGAATTTGCTTTCAAACTACAGGTTAATGCTTCAGGAAGAAGCTAAGTCAAAAGAAGCACCAAAGTTTCTCATGTTTGATTTAGCTGCTGAGTTTCAAAGAGGAAGAAGAATTGAATTGCTTCAAAGTACTTGAAACACCCCACAGGGATTTTAATTTTGTACTGAGATTCTCTGAAAGATCAATATTTAATGGAATACTACTACAACCCTCAATTTATAGCATACTGCATTGCATTGTATTGAATATTACTGCTGTATTGCTGCAATCAATTAAAATAAGCAGCTATATTTTGTTTGGTTTAGAAACAATAAAATATTTTTAATTATAAGCAAGCTTTTTCCTCAGCTGATAAACTGTAACCAGAAAGACTGGATTTAGATTCAGAGGAATGTCAGCCTTGCCTTCTCTAACATTTTCTTTAACTTCATGACATTTTAAGTGCTTTTTCTGTGAAACATGCAACACAGAAATGCATAATTGCATTGTGCTGTAGACTGGATTTATCTTTTCTAATTTGAGATGACTGTGAATTTTACTCAAGCAGTTTCTTCATTTCTGCATAACACATGCAGAAACATACACCATAGTGAAACATCTATGTCCTCTCAAAAGTGTGTAAGTATCTGAAAAATGTAGGCTTATTTGTAAGCAGGTGTAGGAATGTACTGAGAAACAGTTAATCCAGTACAAACATTACAAGGTGATACATCTGTGTCTACTGAAATCAAAACCACTACTCTGCAGTGGTTCTTACAACAAAAAGGGCTAAATTACAGCAATCTGGGATCCACTGTTCAGTCTGCTGGTTGCATCTTCACTTCCATAATGTTATTAAGAGTGGTTTTGCAGACTCCTCTTCTGAGTTATTAAAGAAAATGCATAATTTTAAATTCTTTTGAAACTCCACACCCTATGAAGGGTTTTCACACTTTCTGGGTTTTTTCTTCCTCTCATTCCCCTAGCTGACAAAAACCTCTCTCCTGTGACACTGTGTCTGGACACTGCAAACATCCCTTGCTTTCAGCTCAGTTCCACTGAAACCCCTGCACCTTGTCACCACGTTTACCCCACTACCCCAGATTCTGGGGCTTGAAACAACTTTACTTTAATCCCTCCCCAAACTTGTGTGTAGAAAATGAGAGGGTCTGCAAGGGCAGTTGCTCTCCAGGTTGCCTCCAGATTCCACGTCTACAGAAGCTTCAGGAAAGTCAAGTGGTAGGAGACTTATGTAACAAAGCTGCTGGGGGAGCAAGGGTACTTGCTTGCCTCCTGTACAGAGAGGTAGAGGCCATAATCATGTCTGAGTCACGTCTTGTTAATGACTAGTTCATGTCACAAACCATTTAAAACACAGTGTCTTTCACTGTTGTATGTAAAGAAATGCTTTCATTAACAGAGTTTTTAGGGTTCCTTCTGTTCATGGGGTGGCCTACAGCCCCACTTTTAAGGAAGCAAGTTACCAGTAAGCAAGAAGGAGAGACATTGGGAAGCAAAACAGAACACTGACTATAGCCTGTAAGTTTGTTCGCTCTCCTGATTTCCATCTCCACCTGCCCCTTCATCATTCCTTTTGGAATCGTGAAGGAAATATTATTTTAATGTTTGAATGGCGTCCAGTCCTCAGGCTTGTGCAATGCCTGGTGAGCTGAAAGAAGAAAACAGTAAGATTTTGTAGCAAGAATGTTCTGTGCCATGTCCAACAATGAATTTATTGGAAAGGCAATTTTTCCTCCACAATTAGAAATGACTGCTTTTCCACTAATGGTGGTGCACCTCTTATAAATTTCTTTCACATTCAAAAAGACCATAATTCTGATCTGGCCAATTTTTATCCCAAGAGAAAACAAAAGCTTTTAAAAATTCCTGTCTGGTTCCCTGTCACAAAGCAGACAAGCCTGCAATTGTAACATGTTCTCTATCAGAGTGCCTCAGAAGGAAAGGCAACATTTCATTCATTCAGCATCTGCTTTCTCTCCATGAATTAATTTAAAGAGCATGTTGCGCCTGGGTTTCCAGTGGCTGCACCGGGCTTTGGTCATTGTGAAATCTCCTTTGCCATTACTGCTGTAGGAATGTTGGCCTCACACACCAGCAGTGGGCCACACTGCTGCACACAATGAGAAAAACCCTGCCGGGTTCAGCATGCGATGCCTTGACATTACTTCCTTGCTTGTTATCCAGCTTTTAAATGGTCTTGGTTGGGTTATTCAAAAGTTTTTCTTTCTTTAGGAGCTCTATGACATGAGGTCATTGTGTTCAGCTTAAGAGCTTGCTGAATTGTTTGGGTACTGAAATACCAACTTAAACTGGTGCAATAGAGGAACACAGAAAATGCTGCAGGTGTTCAGTGTAAAATATGAATACATTCATTTAAGCTGGAACTGTTAAGCTCACAAATCAACCTGTTTTTGACGTTTTAAAAACACCTGTAGCCAGTGTTTATAGGCTGAAAAAAGATGAAGCTGATCTCAACCCGGGAGCCTATTTTGGACGTTCACCTGGTGGGTCAGGGCTGTGGTCGGAATGCAGGGCCCCTGTGTGTGAACTGGAAGCAGCAGGTGCTCCTGCAGATACGCCACCGTGCCGGCCCCCACCCGCCATATGGCAGGCAGTGCTTGCCTGCACTGAGCAGCAGGTGAGAGTGGGAGGCAGCGTGGGGCTGCTTGGCCAGTGCAGGCTGCTCCATCAATTGTTCTCCATCCTCCCCAAATGAATGGCAGTGGGCCAGATGGAAGCATGCTTTGGGACAGAGCTGCCTTGGCCTGGGAGGACCACTCAGAGTACTACATTTATTTCTGCTTGGAAAATCTGTCATACTATGTAATTAGGACTACACGTATTTGATAGGGAAAATTAACCTAAATACAGCCACACATGATTTATTGAGTACCGCTTTGATCTATGGAGAAAAAGTTGGCACGGACCTGTTCTACTGGCTTAGCTCCTTAAAAAGAGATATGACAATCCTCTGACCATTCTCTAAATAGGACTTTATGATGTACCTGATATTCTCATGCTTGAAGGCTGTTTGCTACTCGTATTTATTATTTATCAATTTGTAAAGAGTAAATACCCTTGCTTAAAAAGTAAATAATTAAATATTCTCAAATATTTAGTTTTTATTTTCATTTTAGAAAAATGCATACCTCATTAAAATGTATACATATACGTTGGAAATGTATACCTCATTAAAATGAACTGCTGTTCCTGTTGTAGGTTATGCATACCCACTAACTTCAGATATAGGGTAGGAGTTTATCTCTCCATACAGTCTGTGGATATAGGTAAATGTCTTGAGAGTCTGATTTGAGTCACTTAATTTAGGGGCTAATTGCATACTTCCTAAATACCACTCATTAGGAACTTGCAAACTCTGGTCTTGAATAAAGAACTCAAAATTTGGTCTGTTAATCAAGAAAATGCAAAAAGCATCCTTGAAAGTGGAAGCTTCCAGTGCTAAGACCTTCAGTGTAGAAAACAAGGTATGTAAAAGAATGAGTAGGATCTGGATCTTCCTATCACTCTAAGTACAGTAGGTTACAACAGAAGTAACAAATGAATTGCTTCACAGAAAAAAATAGTTTAACGAAGGAGGAAAACAAACTCAGGAAGCATGCAAAGCAAACTCCTATGTCTTCTTGGGAGTGACTGGGAGGAAGAGACAGGAATGCAAATTAGCCCAGTCTTGTGTCTCACAGCTATTGTTTCCATATATTCAGGCTTCTGAAGTCTAATATAAATCTAAATTTCAAAAGAGTTTTACAGAAAACCTATTTACAGAATAGAATACAAACACTCATCTATAACATTTTATCTTCATAAACATGTTATTCACATTTTTCAGAAAGTTTTATGCACACGCCACAGTTGTCTTTGAGGCAGGTGAAAAAGCACGACAATTGGTCAAGCCCGAGATTGAATTAATGTACAAACAGGACTCAGTCCATCCATTTTGACTGCCACAGTAAACTTACTTGGCTTATTTTCTAAGAAGACTTGTCTCCATTGTTTCTGACTAACCCTCTCCACTGTAGTGGCTCTGCAGCATGTCATCTTTCTGAGTGTGAATTAGGATGTTCCACTGCATTGTGGATAAGCCACAGCGAGCATTTATGCCACCATGGGCTGAAGATGACAACAAATGGGAACTGACATGCTGACACTAAGATACATAGCACTGTGGAATAAATACTCTCACTGTTCTCTAAGCATTCAACTGGGAAAACGAACAAGCACGTGACCAAACATTGCAGAAGAAAAGACCACTGGCAGCAACAGAGCTCCTGTCCCTCAGAAAGATCCTCTTGGATTTTTTTCTGGCAATAAAGGCTTGAGTTGCTTCAAGTGAAATCTATGCTCTCTAGATGTCACTGTGGATTATCCTGACTTCATTTGGGCTATTGACTTCACGCTCCAGGACTTCAACGCACCCTACTTTGAAATATTTCAGGGCACCTAACACTAAAAATCTTGTTCTTTCAGTATTTTGTCTACATGAGGACAAGGGTGTTTGCTGATCAACAGCTAGAATCATAAGGTGAATTAGTCTAAGAAAACCATTATATGTTGAGGTTCAGCTGGGTGCAACTGCAGCTCTCACTGTCATATCATTTTATAACACCAGCTATTCAGAGAGGAACACTAATCAGGATATTCTCTTTAAGTTAGTACTAACCCCAATGTAAAAGGAAGGCCTATGCAAAGGAAAACCAAATATACAGAGAGGTCAGGCGACTGACTGAAAAACACAGTAAGTCAGCAGTAGAGCCAAGAATATACTACTCATACTCCAGGCTGTAGTACATATACCCAATACCAAATCTCCTATTTCACCTAACACACTCATTGTAAGACAAAATTTTTTCACTAGTTACAGTGTTTTAGCCTGATGCACTGAGAAAGGGCTGAACTATTAAATCTCCTTTTCTACAAACTCTTTGTGACCTAATAAAATGTTCAGACCACAACAATTATTTTCTAAGCAATAGGGCTACATTTTAGTAAGTTCTCAGTGCCGCTGTTCATGACTGAAATGATTATGTCTATTCCTTTTCTTAGCCCACAGGCTGAGCTTAATCAAGAATTTTGCTGTACCAATGCATTAAATTCAGACGTAATATATCTGAAGCTATTACCGTGTCTCTGAAGCCGAGTCTTCAGGGCCTTTTTTTTTCACCTCAAAGAAAAAAAGTAGTGGGAGCCACCAGGGGCATTAGTAGAGATTGAAAGTTATAAAGATGAAAACTCTGATGGGAAGATCTCACAAAAACACTAGTGCCAGTTTTCACTAGGTTGCACCAACAGAAATCTGTACAAAGCCCACTTTAAAGAGTTTGGTATGGAATACTAAGAATTTAATGCCTGAGCACTGTACTGAGATGATGTGAGAGGCCACAGCAAGTATCATGAGGTAGCAGTCATTTTAGAAACACTAAGAAACTAAGACATTAAAAATACACATTGCTTCTGTCTACTTTTGATATGGTGACATTTATACAAAAAGGAAATAAAATTAGCAAATTATTTTTATGTGCCAATCAATTTTAAAGTTGAGCTTTCTGGTACAGTTTGACTTAATATTTTAACTACAGAAAAAATGACAACCTCTTTTCTTCCACCCTCCTCCAGCCCCTCCCCCCCCACCCCAAATATATATCCAACCAAAAAATACCCAATCAATTTAGTTCAGCCTCTTGATGTGTGTATCAAAGCTACTACACGTCCATCTCTGCTAAGGAGACAGAGCTGTCAGGAGACTATGCATGAGAGCTTAAGTCTAGGTGTGTCCAAATAGCAAAATAAACCTACCGCAAGTGACAATCCAGAACAGTCATGAGACACAACATAGACAAGGAGGACATAGGAGGAAGAAATAAAAATTAAAACATCCACACACAAAAATTATTAAAACACATGGAGAAATGACCATTTTTACAGTTGTACATTAACAATTTTGCCTTCCCCAGAAGGAATCTAATCCTCACAGTGGCCCTCGGGGGAGCTGTATTCTCTACTTGAAAAAGTAAGCCTTGCCTGCAATGGAAATGGGTCTCAAGACTGAAAACCTAACCTTATTTTCAACTCATCTCCCATTCTACCTCAGCTACATTTTTTGATAATCTTCATATAAAGACAGTTTTTCATTTGAAATTGTGTTCACGGAAGTGGACATTTTGAAGCACAAATATTCTAACAGAGACAAAAATTTTATTTCCCTTTCTGTAAAATCGAGCTATCGCATATGACTTTTGAGCTGACTGGGTCTCTATGTCAAAAGGATCTTCAACTATGCCAAGTTACATGGCTCTATAATGATTTGGCATGGATGGGCAGGTCAGAATGAGTAAAAGTAGGTCAGAAGTTCTCTTCAACAAAAAAATTCAGACTAAGATAAAAATTGTATTTCCAGCAGCTGAGGCTTTCAGTTCACCAAATGGCACTCCCTTGCAACTTCCTGGACCTAGGGAGCCAAGATCATGCAGGATGCCGAGTGAGTAGCAACTGCTACTATGCACTCCTAGCTGAAGGCAGAAGTAATTAGTACTTGCAGGTTCAGGCCTAACAATGACTCAAGTAGGTTTTTCAGTTTTTGACAACATTTCAGATATTTAGTACTGTATGTTGCCCTTTATAATTGCATTAGATTTACATCTTACTCTTCAATTACTTTTTTAACGATTTGCTTCTTTAAAGAGCTAAAAGGCATTCTTATCATTCCCCTTTCTATTTTATGCCAGAGCCTCTAAAGTGCTTCAGTTCTCTTAACTGAAACACGCTACATTTAGCACTGCCTTGAGTTCAGCTAAATATATTAAAACCTGCACTGGTAAGTCAAGATTAACTGCTAGAATAAAAAACATGTCATACAGAAAAAAATGACAGCCAAAATGTTACATTAGGAATCAAGTGGGCAAAATTTATTGATGCCAAGCACTTAAAATCCGTACACTGTCAGACTGCTAGGAAAGAATTTAAGGTGCTAATTTAAGAACCTTTCAGCCTGGGTTTGAAATCCCAGACAGGGAGGAGAGGTGGCTGGAGAGTCGGTGATCTACTTATTAAAGGTCTGACATTTACATCAACCGTGCATCTACCCTCCTTAGGTTTAACTGTGCAAAACCAAACATGCTAGTTAAATCCCAAAATATCTGGGCAAAAGTGGGTTTAAATAACTATACAAAGTATTTTGAATGGAATAATCTTAAAATACCTATCTGCAACATTTTAAAGTCTGAGCTCTTTTTGTAGACAAAAGATGCAGGATTCAGCTTTTTATCAAAATTTCCCATTAAGAACATACAAATGGAACCTAATATTAATAAAATAATGTAATTTTGCATTTAAAATACTTATTTTCCAAGAATCCATGGTCATTTATCCAGGTCCTAATGAATATAATTAAGAACACAATAATATATTGTAAATACAACAAAGGCCTTACATGATATGGAACAAATTCCACATAAATATCAATCAACAAATTGCACATTATTTATCCTATGACAAAGCATTAGGTTTGTTACCATTAGCAGAACATAGCAAAATTCTCAAGAAATCTTTTCATCAGCATAATCGAAGCAGTTCTTCCAAATTATTCTTGGTTCAGTGGGAGGAGTTAGCTAACAGTAGACTAAGATAAGCCAACAACTGATGATCTGATTTTCCATACATTGAGGGAGAAATACCTCACAATTTCTTAACATTAATACCTCAGAACAAAGTCTATAAATCAAATACAGGCATGAATGCTAAATCAGAGTGTTTAAAGAGAAGGAGTTCATTTCACATTCATCATATGGAAGAAAAAAAACCCCAGCATAATCTCTTCTTCAAGGGAGAACTCAAAATTTCTGCTCTGATGTTTTTTTGAGCTCGGTCTCACCAACATTTCTTGGAATACCTCCATTTACATTAGTGATTTTCTGCACTGAGGACGTTTTTTTCAGGTGTGAGTTTGTCTTGTGTTGGAGTCACACACTGCAGTACACCAGTGTGGCACACTTATGGAATCATCTCCTTATTCCTGACCATGCTTTTATCCTCTCTTTTTGGCTGGGTAATCACTTCTGTACTGCTCTAGCTCAACTTCCCCGGGAGTCTTGGGAACACAGACTTGACTATGCAATACAGTTACTTGCTCCTACTTATGAGGGTTTGCAAAGCAATTCTCTAAATTTCTTCAGTCCTTCCTGTTTGAAAAATATAGCCCTTTGTCTTCTTAGCTTAAGAAATGTGTGAGCTGTGAGGACAAATGGCATGTTTATTTCCTCATTCTGCTGCTTATTCCCAACAGTTTGCTCCAGGAAGGGCAATACTAAAACTCAGTCAATAAGAAGCTTTGTTTCCTCACAGGAACATATTAGTTGAGCCTGTGCCCCTGAGTATTAAGTCCCCCAACCTCTGCTTCTCTTCCACCAAGCAGATCTGAAGGACAATTTTTTTTGCCCTTATGAAAATGATGCTGCTCTCAAAGGGCATTATATTAATCATCTCCTCCAAGTTACTCAGTTGACTTACAGCTCCAAGTATGGCCTGTTATCTTTAATCGCCTCTCTAGTACAAAATGAATTCTCCAAACATTACTGGCCCCTTGGTTTTCCTTTTCCATTATTTTCCCTTGTTTCTGACTCTCATTTTTGCCTCTATACTATTGTTTCCTTCTCAGCTGAACTTTCGTGTAAAAAGAAATTTAGAGTTCAAAACTACTTTTCTTTATCATGTAATCTCAGAAATACTGTTAGTAAGATATACAAACACTGTCCTAGGTCTTGAAAAAAGCACGGTGAAAATTGCACACATTTGCTCCATTTTTGAAGCAAGCAGGAGACCCTCGATAAACTTGCCCCGTAAGGATGAGTCATTATATGCCTGCTCATGGGTTTTTTTTTTAGCAGAGCAGGGAAATTGACTGACTGCTTCATCAGTGATGCCACAACCAGCTTCACCCCTTGTGATACCACTGAGAAGATGCTGTCAAGCAGTCCACTCTTCACAGAGCCACTACCGAGACAACAAGCACAACTTTTTCTAGACACATCAAACAGAAGCCTTAAAATGCAACCCAAAAGTTCAAGAAAAGGAGAGGTACTTTACCTGATCTTTCATGCTTTTCCCTAAATCTTTAACATCTTTCATGTTAATAGCATTCTTCCCTCCCTTCTCCTTTCCCTTCTTCTTGTTCTTCTTTTTGAACAAGCATTTCTTACAGAGACAAAAGCAGCAGGTGAGGATTAATAGAACTGCAACTATGGCTATGGCTATTAAGGCCCAAGGTGGCACTGGAAGAGAAAAGACACACACACAAAAAGAAGGTGGTAAACTGTTAGTAGGGTTAAATTTAGAAACAAGCATATTTTTCTCACAGATAAGCCTTTTTCAATGAAAATGCCTTGCAGAAGTGCCTGAGATCCTTTATAAAATATCCTGTCATCATTTATATATTTCTCCCAGCTGAGCATTTGCCCATACAATGCCAATTTAAAACATCCATCTACATACAAGCCTGGTGACACATATCAAACTCACTTGTAGCTATTTTGATTCATCAACCATCTGAAAACAGTATATCCAAAATATTTACACTGTGCAATCTGTAAAATGTTCAGCACATTTAAGCAATTACTCGTTTTTTTCTTTAATCAGCTCCCCAACCCACCTGGCATTGTGGCTGAATCAGGTGGACCTGACTGGAAATTTCCCTTTTCTGGAATAGTATCTGACCCAAGCAGTCAGTTCTAATGAACAGCCCTTTTCCTCTGCCCACTGCTGCACTTGACAGATTCGTAGACTCCTCGCAACAGCTGCAGGTCAAGGTCACCAGAGAAGACTGACCAAGGACAAAGGGCTGTCCAATCCACGGGCATTTGCCCTATTCGGCATCATGCCCTTAATACTAGCAAAGTTTCAGCCCACAGCTATAGTCTCACCTATACTTTCCTATAATCACAAGATTGTGCTACATTTTTTCATTCAGTTCAGGATGCAGGACACAGCTGAAGCATGAATAAATAAGAGAGAACACTTACTAGGATAAAACATCCTTGTTAAAGATCAGAATTTTTGGCAAAAAGCAATTAAGATGACACTTAAAAACAAGTACTCCAGAAGGCAATTATCTTCACACATATCAGCTATAATGACCACTGATTTCCACATTTAACCAGAACACCTGACAAAATTTTAAATCTTGTAAACTGTCATTTTCTAAAGATCTTGAAATGCACTCGGTCAGTCTGCAAGATTGCATTACCTAAAGGTCTCTAATATGATACAGAGCTACAGAGCAAAGCCAAAGAGCGAATCAAGTTTGACATGTTGACGTCAGTGAATCATAAAAGGGAATGGACAGTATAAATAGAGAAAATTAATTGCCTAAAGGAGCTAAGTGGAGTGCAAAGCATAGTCACTGGACTTCCACTACAAATTACCAGTTCAGGAAGATGACAGAGCATCTACACCTTCCTTACTCTATATTTAATGGACTTCTTTTCTAACTTTTACTCAAATGACCCTAATGACAGATAAAAATGCAAGAGAGTAGTTAAACAATAATTTCTGTAGTATTTTTGTGCCCAACTTGTTCATTAAATGCAGCTGCTATAAAAGGAAAGCTGTACCATATGTAGAACAAATGAGAACTGATTACTAAACAAATGAATGTTAAGAGACAAATGGTGAACAGATTAACAGCTGTTTATGGGATGTATTTTATGAAGTCAGCAGCAGCAATTCTGCGGTTAAAGTTGCATTAGATCTGCACTTACCATGACTTAAAATCTGTATTTCATGCATTAGTATTTAATTTTGTCTTCAAATCTGATGTAGTAACATTGTGTAGCACAACTGACTCTTCTACATTTTTTTTCACCCAGCACTTACAAATGTAAACCCATCATCTTTCACAAGAACTATGTGCTCTACTGAAATTCTAATCTTCACATGTGTACTTAGTCTGTTAGACACTTAGCACCTGAAACAGCATTTACATAACACTGTATCTAAGATAATCCACAGGAGTTATGCCAAAAGGAAACAAATTATGTGCCCAAATTTATCAGCTTTTTGTTTCACTGATTTGTCAGCAGTGCCTGAAGCATGAATATGGGGACAAGCAAGAATATGGGATGGGGTTCTGCCAGCAGGATGCCTCTGAGTGAAGTAAGAGAAGAGGAACACATCAAGTGCAGGTAAACTGTAAGAACCAATAGGTGGAGGAGACAGGGAATGTAGGCATTAATAAGATAAACACGCATGCATCCTGCAGATGAAAAAGCTTGTGTAGGTAGTGAATTCAGGTGCCTTTGTGTTGAAAGTGTTGTATCAAGTGGTATTCTGGCACTGCCTTGGTTCTCTGGAGCATGAACAGTGTAGGGTACCTTGGGGAACATTTGGAACACTTGTGCAGATACCTCAGCTTCTATTTTATGACGTGCTGTCTGCTCTCATCTGTTCATAATTTAATTTCACCCAATAGCTCTTGTGATGCAATTAAATGATCATTGAATTAATATCTGGGACACCAACAGTTATGCAGAATTCCTTATTTATCTCTTCAGAGAAAATATGCTTCCTTTTTCTATTAAAAAAAGCATAAGCACTGAAGGAAAAAAATTGGGGTGACACAAAATCTGGACATTTACAAAACCACTTCAAAATTCAAGTTTGAAAAAACAAAAAGGAATGGATTATTTTTCCCAATAGAAGTGTACTATTTGTGTCAAGGAAATGGCTCATCTGAACATTGCCATTGACAGAGCCTGCCCAATCAATGGATGCGCATCACAGATTTAAGACAAGTGAAACATACAGTTATCATTGGCTTTGAAGAGATGTTTGTTTCCTTTCAAAAGCATATATAAATAGTTTTAAATGTTAATAATTTTACATAATATTGGCAAGATTTTCCAGAATTACTAAAGACTTTGAGAGTTCTTCTATCTGTGCTCCCCAATTTATGATGCTGCCAGGGGCGCTTTAACTTCAGAAAAAGATAAGGTTTTAAAAGCTACTTTCCTATAAAGTCATCTCAAGGTGGACAGGCCAGAACCAAGTGACTGAAGTCACTAGCCAATTTGGAAGACTTAAGTATGCAGCCTTTAATTTTTCAGGCTGCTGTTTGAAGACTACCTCCATCCATATTATACCAGTTTGGTCAGGTTCAGCAGTTTGAGACCTTAGGAGGTCTTTGGACATGAACTATTGAAAAAAAGACGTCTGTGGCAGATGAAACAGGGTGGGTGACTTGGAAAACACCGATCTTGACCTAGGGATCAAGTTGTCAGGGAGCCAGAAGTTTCTTGCACAACTTGTCTTACCGACTGCCCTGCACACGGGGGCGCTTTGAAACAAGCAATACTGACCTACCCGACCAAGCAAAACCTATTGGTTTAAGGATAATTAATACGTGTGTAAACTTTCTGGTGTTTCAGTGCTATTTTCTTTGTTGTACTCCACTGGGAAAATACAGAATACTTATTTTGAAGAAGCTGTCATGAATGTCTATGTGATTTGGTGATTCTACAAAGGTCTTAAAGACAAATCTATAAGAGGGGATCTGCTGAGTAGCAGTTAGTAAATAAGGTCTTGAATTAGTATTATTGATCCAATCCAGAGTATGCTCTAGCACTTTACTCAGAAATGCAGGAATGAAGCTTGTTTGTAAAAGGTGAGTGTAGAGAAAAAGAAACACATAGCTTCCTCTGGGGCAATAGCAGGGCACTGAAAGAACAGAGCTCTAGGAATGTGTCGAATTAAGGCATTTTGGGTACCAAATTTGCATACTTCACTCATACTGAACAAGTCAGATATGGATGCAGCTAAATATGAGCTCCCTCATCCCTCTCTGTTTCTTCCTTCCACTAATGACAGTCAGAGTTGTGTGCATGTTGTGGGTCATTTGATGCACTTGATAAATTTCACAAACAAAGCAGTTGTGATGCTCTTAGATTATAGTTTTAGTTTGCGTTTAGGAGTGTGTTTACAAGGCTCATCCCCAGACCATGCCCATACATCATGCTTGTACTCCTGTTCTGCAGCAGTGTAGGAGGGCATAATGGACCGAGTGGGAATATACGCTCCCAGAGGTCACCTAGTGGTACTCCAGCTGCAAATGGCAATTGGCCCACAGGAGCGAACCTAATCCCAAGCACTAAGCTCACGAACCTTGCAGGCCTCAGGACTGGCTGCTTCATTTTACTGACTTGCTTTTACTGAGGTGCACTAGGTACAGATGGTGTCCTGACTTGTCATTAAATCTTGGTCCTCTGAGCATGCTAGATGCAAAGGGAAGGATGTATTACTGAGTTATTCAATTTAAGAGCTACAAATTTTGTCCTTTAGATAAAGACATCGCTACTTGGCCTTATACAAAATACTTGGAGACGTACAGGCCTTCAGTCTAAAACTGACATTTCCATTAGATGATCTAAAATTATTAAATGCCTTGGAGGACATTTGACTGCAGAGGAAAGACTTTAAGGGGAAAGTCACAAAACGTGTAACAGCATCAAAGCGCTACAGTCTGTGAAAGAGAATAAAATCCTTAATCCTAATAATTTTCTTCTCTTTCTGTGTGCAATGTCAGAGGAAATTTTACTAACTTAGAACCCAAATAGAGGGAAGGTCAACGAAGAACTGAAGAGCTGAATTAAAAAGTGAAGTCTTCCATACCAAAAATACTGTTCACCAAAAATTCCCAGTTAAGCAATTAAGCAGCCCCATTTAAACTGTGACAGCAAAGGACTATCAGATGATGGCAGCTTCCATATTATTCTGCAAAAGAGGCCCATAGCATGTTGGAATTGATAAATACTATCCATCTACGTTTCAGGGGGGGCATGATGCTTAACAGGAAGCTGCAACTGCCAAATAGCTGTATGTGAAGTACATTGCTGTGACCTAAAGCTCTGGTAGTCTGAACATGGGAGCACTGGCAGTTTCAATTTATGAAACCATAGTTTTATCTTCGTTTTTTGCACTTACAGCTTCTAATCAGGGAGCAAATTCCATATATAGCCAAATTCAGACTTTCTGTACAGAAATCCCCTGGAGACCATGTTCTGGAAATCAATTTGCCATTCATCAGAAACTACTTATAGAAAATGTCCTGAAAGCAAGGATGTGGTAAAAGATACCACTACCACAGCAGAAGGAATACAAAGATGATCAGTGCAAAGAAAAGAAAATGCTGATACATGGTAAAAAGACTCATGAAAGACAACTGAAAATACATTCTTGCATATACTGATGATTTAAATACTAGCATTCAGGTTTATACAGCTACATTTCCACCCCGGACACTCTTATGTGTGACCCCTTATTTTAATTGCATGTTTGCAAAATATTACTTTTACTTTCTTACATGTACTGTAACTTTTTTTTTTTGTGGTCGAAGTTCATGATGTTACCTTTGGCCCATCACTAGAAAGAACCATTTCTACAAAACTTAATGAATGCGCTCAGGCTCATATTTATCCCCTTTTTTTTAAACATGTGCAGTTGCATAAGACTCTCCCTGTGAACAGTTTATGGAATCTACGGAAGCCTTAACTCCTTTAGAAGAGGTTATGTTCTGACAGTGAAAGCTCCCCACACACACAACAGTCCGTGGAAGTGCACTGATCAGATGGATTCACTGACTGAATATAACTCCGCCTATAGGTTTTTAGACATTATCTTGCAAAATGATGCAAAATTTCTATGACTGAACATTCCATTCTTTCCAAATAAACTCACATTGAATTTAGCAGTAATCCTCAATATGGCTAAAAATTTAGCCAAGATGCTTGGGCTTTTTGAGAATATGATGTGCTCATAAATCTGGAAGTCAAAATGCATAAATGAACTAAGATATTTACCTGAGGGAAAAACCACACCTACTATTGCAATTTGCAGGTCACTTTTGTTTATTCCTGCTCATATTAATTCACCTTTTATGGCATGTGATATGTTCTCTGTCAAGGCAAAACACAGTTACCCGACACTGTATCTTCTTTCTGCAGAGCACAACTATTTGTCTGTGTTCCTCCCTCTCTCTTCCCAACGTGTTTTGTTCCCTTTCTCCTTCAGTTTCTCACTGCTTAGTCTCATCAGCTCCTCTGCCCCTTGTCTCTTGAGGCACATGGGGGAGAAGGTAAGAGAAAGTAAGATGGGAGTTTTCCGATGAGACAGGCTGGTGAAGCAGCCAGAGAGAGGAAGAGAAACTGCTGAGATGTTTCCTTCTTGAAGGAAGTACCTTGGAGAGATTGCAAAGGCCTTCAAGCTTAAATGTCAGGTTTCATCTGTATAAATATTACAGTGAAAACAGCTACTCTGTTAACCTCCACATTCCCCTCCACACCCAATCAAAATGAGAAGGAATAAGAGCAGAAGAGCGTTAGCGCAGCCCTGCGCTCTGCCGGCTCTGTCACTGTTGCTCGAAGCTGCTCTCCTGGGCTCATTTTCAGCTCAACCAAGGCACCACCTCTTTGGTGGCCACATGGCTCCTCGGGAAGGTCCCTCCTGTGGTCTCTGGCTGCCCTTCCCAGCAGTGCCATGCTTCTGTCAGCTCTCCTCTTACCCTTTCACAGCTCTCAGCCCTCCTGCCTGCTCCTGCTTCTCACTTCCTCCAGCAAACAGACTTTTTTCCATGGCCCTCTAGGAAAGACGATACATCCCACCGGGCACACAACAACCCAGAGGAGGAATCAGCAGCTCAGCTTCCTGCTGCACAGCATGCCCCTTGGGAATGACTGTAATGCTGGCCAGTGTGACCAATAAAATAGCCTCCCTTTCCAGCAAAAACTCTAGGTCACTTAATACAGGAAACAGTGCAGGGAAAGGAATGACTTCAGTGAAAGATGTTTTCTAATCCAGCAGGGTAGTTGTAGCCAGGTGAGGGTAGGTCTCTTCTCCCAGGTGACCAGTGACAGGATGAGAAGATACAGCCTCAAGCTGTGCCACAGGAAGTTTAGGCTAAATATTAGAAAAAAAATCTTCACAGAAAGAGTGGTTTGGCATTGGAATGGGCTGCCCAGGGAGGTGGTTGAGTCACCATCCCTGAAGGTGTTTAAAAAAGGCTTGATGAGGCACTCAGTGCCATGGCTTAACTGATAACGTAATGTTAGGTCACAGGTTGGACTCAATGATCTCAAAGGTCTTTTCCAACCTAGTTTACTCTCTGATTCTGTGAGATAGTAGTTTTAGAATGATGATTCTTAATGGTTCATATATCTTATATCTGTTGACATAAAACCTTTAAAATAAAAAAAGGAGTTCAGGATCTAGAAAGCTGCCAGAGACAGGGCTGGGGCACACTGAGCAGCTGAGAAAGATGAAGAAGGCTGGAGCCTCCAACCAGACCTGGAAGCCAGAGAGGTTTGCTGAAGACTTTTCAAAAACTCTATGTACTAAAACCAGTTGAGGCCAAATACTCCCTTGAGAAGGGACAAAATAATCCATGAGGCTAATATTCAACTATGACAAACAAATATGAAGAAGTCTGAGATGACTGCTTTCCATCATATGGACAATTCTATTTTGTGGTTAAAACACCTTTCACTTCGCTTGTGACATCTACAATATATTGCACTTCTAACTTCAGCTGATAGACTGTAGGAAAAAAGAATAGTAAACAAAAAAATCTGACTTGAAACTGGAAGTTTCAAAGAGACAAAATATTCCAGCCATATCAATCCCAGCACTCAAAAATCAAGAGAATAAGCCTCAAAAATAATGAACCTGATGGGAAAAATTAATTATGCCTATGTATGTTTGGTTTTCCTGTTTATTCATTCTTGCCTATACATCTTTGTTTTCATTGTATGCAATAAACACTGGTCTTATACTCCTTTTCAGTTTTCGAACATTTGGATATATTGTATCACATTTTCCCAGTTTGCCCTGCAAACGTGAGAGTCAGTCTCGTATTTCAATGTTTGAAAGTGGAATCACATTTCTTGCATTCTAGAATTAGTCATGCATACTACATATGAATATTAAAAATTCCCACATTAGGTATGAACTCCATTGCCTAGGAAGAAAGAGCTAATTTGCATACCATTTTTATAAAATACTATGCAAGGATAAAGGGTAAATCTGTTCCTCCTTTAAAAGAGGAACAGATTTGTGAATTCTGACAAGATGAACTTATAGAAACTCTGTGCATTTGCCAATGTTCTGTAACATATACAATCTTAATACAGGATGCTATTACACAATGATTTAGGATTTAAAGGAGAACAGCTACTATTAAAAGATAACCACTGGAGTAGTACATTAATTTCCCAGCGAAAGTAAGAACCACTTTTATTTCTTTCTGGTATTTAATATTAAAAGTTCTCAAATAGAAATGGCTCATATATAGCAATTTTCACCAGTAGATCATGGAGTGTCTTACAAAGGAGGTAGGTAACCATTTCTGAACTTCACTGGTAGAGACGTTCATACATACAAAATAAAATTACTTTGGTTAGAACACAGAAAACACTGTGGGAGCACTGAAGCAGCAAAGTTCATGTCAACTGCAGGTCCTAGGCACCCATAACTATTGGGAGCTAAGGCCTGGAGGCTGTCATGCAGAGGCAAGGGCCTGGGATGCAGTGGCAACCTTGGATCCCAGCAGAGGAGGCCCCTCCAGTGCCACTCTAGGGTGCACGCACATTGCGAGGGCCCCTGGCAGCACAGAGACAACACAAACTCACACCCGGAGGGAACCCCTGCAGCACAACAAAACATCCGTTGTGTGTCAGGTAAGACAGCAGAACCACACATACATCAGAGGGGCCCTGCATCCAAGCTTCAGGCCCCTTAAGGCTGTAATCTTTCCAACACATCTCATTAGCGCCTCAGCTACTGCAGTGCCAGGAGCCTTGCTCAGCCCTTAGGACACCTGCTTTGCTCTGCTTCTTTCCAAGCAGCCAGTCAGAGGACTGCTTTCAGATTGTCTGTATGGATGTTTCATACAGAAGAAGTGATGCGGCTGAGAAGGACGGAAACGTGGCACTTCCTACCCTGGTGTGAAACACTTACTATCTGTAGGGTAGTTACTGTTCCACAGAGAATGTAATGACATCCATGCTCTGAAAATGTTCAAGCCTTGCAGAAGCCTTTGGGACCTTAAAACTTAATTTTATCCTTATAGATCTGTAGCACAAACAAAGAGACTTGAGTTTCATTTATCATGCTCTGCTACAGGGGTCCATTAACCCTGAAGAGATTCCAGGTGCCTGCCAAAGCTGCTCTATCCCTCCTCTTCTCATTTGGGCAGAGGAAAGTAAAATGCAAGTCCTGGGTCAAGATAAGGACATGGAAAGATTACTCACCCACTACCGTTGTAAAACAAACTCAGCTTGGGGAAATCAGCTTAATTTATTACCAATCGAGTAAGGTAATAAGAAATAAAACCAAATATTAAAACACTTTCCCTCCACCCCTCCCTTCTTCCTGGCATCAACATCTCTCCTAACATTCTCTACCTCCTCCTCCTCCTCAATGGTGCAGGGGAACAAAGAATGGCATTTGTGGTCAGTTAAACACACGTGTCTACCACTCCTTCCCACTCCTGAAGAGGGAGGACTCCTCACACTTTTCCCTTGCTTCAGGGTGGTGTCGCTGCCATGGGAGACAGTCCTCCCCAGACTTCGCCAACATGAGTCCTTCTCATAGGCTGCAGTTCTTCACAAACTGCTCCAGTGTGGGTCCCTCCCTCAGGGTGCAGTCCTTCAGGAACACACTGCTCCAGAGTGGGTCCTCCATGGGGTCACAAGTTCTGCCAGGAAACTTGCTCTGGTGGGGGCTTTGTTCCCCATGGGGCCACAGGTCCTGCCAGGACCCGGCTGAAGCCCAGGCTTCCCATGGGGTCACAACCTCCTTCAGGCCTCCACCTGCTCCAGTGTGGGGTCTTCCATAGGCTGCAGGTGGGTTTCTGAATTCCTGTGGACCTCCACGGGCTGCAGGGTCACATCCTGCCTCACCACGGGCTGCACCACCGGCTGCAGGGGAATCTCTGCTCCAGTGCCTGGAGCACCTCCTCCCCTTCTGCTCTGACCTCAGGGTCTCCTTCTTACTTAGAGTTTTAGAAACAATCTTTTTTCTTTCCTGATTCCTTATTGTCATCTTATTATTCAGACAGCAATCGTGTAACCAGAATCTATACACTCAGATGAACCACTGAATTATGGCATACCACAGCGTAAACAGAATTCCCTCCTCATACGTACCAAACTGATGAACCTGCCCATTGAAACAGGTCTGCTGTTCCTTAGCTTTCTTGCCAGTTCAGATTTCAATTTCCCACCTCATTAAAAAATTCAGTGAAATTCTCAGTGAAATTTACTGACTCTCCATGTGAAATCAGGTCAAATGTAAAAATGTAAAGTACTTCTATTTTGTAAACAATCAAATTATCTTCATAAAGGTATGACAGCCTTTCCTTTAGGACTTGATTTTTTTGCCTCTATCCATTACACAGGCCAGGAGAGCTATAGTATTGACTTTGAAGAGATACTAAGCAGGTTCTCCTGTTTGTTTTTATCCAGCCCTTGAAAAGGCCTGTGATGAACCCAGTTTTTTTCTCCCTCTGAAAGGTAAGATAAAGACAGATTAAAAAGACTCCTCTACAGCCTAGAATGTAATATATATATATATGCATTGTACATGCCCTCCACTCATTAAAGAAACAGATGTATTCTGCAATTAAGTATTTTGTGAACAGTTAATTTCAAAAATTTATGAATACTATCAGACATAAAAGCCTTTGTTGGTGTTTTTCATTTTCAACAGGAAAGCATGCACATACTTAAGTACAGTAAACAGTGAGAAAGGCCAATTTTTAATAGGCTAGGGACCTTTTTCATATCTTCAGTGTCCAGAATGATTTACGAGAAATTAATTGCATGGCTGTAGTACTGATAAATCAATTATAAAAACAATCAAGGAGCAAAGCAAAATGGATCTCCTTCTTCCAGATAGAATTATGTTAGTACAACTGCAGTACGCAGGCAGCAATTGACCATATAAGAAGCCATATTTCTTTCTGGGACAGGAATGTATCTGTAAAAGCATATTTCTTCTGCTGAGCAATAGCGTATGCTCAGTAAAATCAACCAAATATCTGCATTTCTCGATCTGTTATTTTAAATGTACAGCTAAAACTTTGAACAAGCCTCTTTCATTAAATATTATCATTATTAATAGACATTCGTTTGTGTGTGGGTAGTGCCTACAGGCACTGACTCAGAAGAAATGCCTCACCAGATCAGACACTGCATACAGATGAAACAAAAGGACAGCCTTGCCTGAGAGGCTTTTCAGTGAAAGGGCCCAAGCCTGCATGGTGGGCACGTGCCCGTCTTGGTCCGACTGCTCACAAGAGCTGTGCCCTTGCCCAATCATCAGCCTGAAGGAATGCACCAGACATGCCCACTGCCAGATCTAGTGTGTCTAAGCCCATCACCACGTTCCCCTGTGCATGGCCCTTGCTAAATAGCCCTTCTATCCTGTCAAAAAGATCCTCCTAGGATCCTGTCCACCAAGGACATGAGTGCCCTCTTTCTGGAAGGAGCCCACACAGCCAGCCTGGCAGCTCCATATCTCACCAGTGGCCAAGGTTATGGCTATGACTGGGCCCTAAAACAAAGGAAACGAAAACGAAGCAGCTCTCTTTGCCAGGAGGCTCCAAAGAAGTGCCTAAACTGATTGTGCTATTGAGGCACTTGCAGTTTGCCCCAGATAAGACTATATAGTCTTGTCTAATTTTTTGCATAAATGGTTGTATGGTAAACACTTTCATATTGAACCTTCAGTGTGAGATTAAATTCCCTGTCCCTAGTCACCACGACTGAAACATCACACAAGGTTCATAATTTTTGTGTACAGGCTGTCTGTAATACCAGCATTGGTCCTATGATACTTACATGCCACTGTTGCAGGTACAATTAGCATGAGCCACACACATGTTCACAGGGATCATCAATAAGATGCACTTTTTTTGTTCAATGACCTCTCAAATCTGAACACAAGTGAGTGCTAAGATTGCCAGGTAATTGTGGTGTTGGTGCATGGCCAGCAATGCCTGAGGTGCACCATACACAGGCAAGAGCTCAGACGCGGATCAGTCACAGCAAGAGGCAGAGCAAGGGTGCTGGAGTTGTGCCTGAGCTGTTCCCCTCAGGCTAGCTCTGCTCCCCTCAGCAGGACTGAGCGAGGCTGGTCCTGGGTGTACTTACGCGTTTTTTCAAGGGACCTCAGACTGTATCAATAGTATCAAGCATGCAGGAGTGAGTTCCTGGCAGGCACTCTGCTCAGCTCATGGGTGTGGCACCGGTTCACAAGACCTGGGGCATAATGCCGTGGGCTCTGCTGCACTAGTTTATGGTGTGTGCCTGGCTGCTCAGGGCACCTGGGCCATCTGTTCTGCAGTGTGGTCTGCCAGACTGCCTGGGGGTGTGTGCTGACAGACTCAATGGTCCCAGGCTGGCCCCAGGCATTCAAACTAAAATCTTTTCATGACCTCTATCTATTAAGCAGAGGTGCTGCTCAGAATATTCATACCAGTTTTGCAAATTTCGAGAGAAAAGGTACCAACAGCCCAGCTATCCCAGTGGTGGGATGGAAAGACAAACTCATTCCTATAACACACCTCACCTCTGCCTCAGAAAAGCATCACAAAGGACAAATCCCTCTGCGCCTTCCCTGCCAAGACAAACTTGACAAGAAAGCACCACTGGTACAAATGTGCACAACAGCTTTTGCAGCTGTCTGCTCTGTTCCACCAGCACACAGCTATCACCATGATGTGTGTAAAAATATGTATCATAAAAATACAGTTTTGTGGAATCTGCATGTTGACACACTGCTAATACAGAAAAATGAAATTTAATTTGGTTATTCACAGACTGTATACAACTCAAACAAAATGTTTTCACCTGCTATTTAATGAAAGAGTAGGCTTTGACCTTTCTTTCTCTTTTTAAGTGCTCAGTTTCATTTTAAAAGACTGAAGCAAAGAATATAAACATGGGTTGGGCCCTTGCCTAGTATTTTGATTTCCTTTATTTTTCAAGAAGCTATCAAGGTTGCAAGCTCATATCAGCAGCGGCCTTTGTCAGAAAAAATCTATTTTCAAGGTATGGTTAAGGTTAATAGCCATGTTGCTTTTCTTCTTCAGAAGGTCATTTAGCAGCACAATTATGATGAGGATGATAATGATTGATCAGTAACTTCTGTCTTTTTGCACAAAAAGCACCATTCCTGACTGGATAACCATAAATGCTGTAATGATCATTAACGTTGTTGCAGGAACCACTGCCAGAGTGATAAATAGATTTGGTTTACATTAGCTACCAGTCTAAAAGCATCATTTGACCTCATTAATTGATCTAATAAAATCTGGAGTCATGCTCCCTAAGAAGGAAGACTATCCTTTTTAGCACAAGAACTCCATGGCTTTTTTTCTGATCTCCTTAAATACAAAAGCTGAAATTTTATACCATTGTAAGGTCACAATTCTCTCCATAACACTTTGTGCAAATGCTAGGCATTCAAATTTGTCTTACTTCTTGCTCAGACTGGATGAAGTTTAAACTGTTCCTAGGAGTCATTAAAAGATCCCAGTTTCACAGTACAAGACCAGTGAAACTGTGTTCTTAGAAAAGTGGGCAGTTTGCTGAAGGAACCAAAGACACATTTATGCATACAGGCCTGTAATTTCATGTTAGTACATTGAAATTACCTCAATATTATATGGCTGATGTATAGATATAGAATTTTAGATCTGTGAAAAGACAATGCAGTAGACTGCATTTGATGCCTTAATCCACATTTCCTACACACTATGGTTTCTCATTTTGTTCATCTTTACTTCTGTAAGATACCCATATAACACACTCCTCAGTGTGCTGTGCTTCTCACTTTGCCTACCTAGCAATGTTAGAAGTTCATATTTCAGCATGCCTGGGATATGTTTTCTCCCATACTGTGCTTCAGCCTTCTGCTAATTAGCCTAAATCATTAGTTTACATAGCTCTAGTCAGGCCTTATATTCAGCTAGACCATGAGAGTGTGTTAAAGCTGTTATAGCTGTAACCCAAAGTGGCAGTCTTAGTTTCACATTCAGATGATGTGGATTCAGAAGCCTGGAAAAGACTGCTTTATAGCTCACCTATCATCCTGAAGTACAATGTTCTTGTGTGGTGGAGATTAATACAGCTAGTTTGTACCAATGCTTTTTTTGTGGACTTATCAAACAAAAGAAACTACTATCAGTGTGTCTCTTTTAAGAGTGTGACTCTCCCTAAAAATCTCACCTACTATTTTGATCACCCTTTTAAAAAAAATTACATGTAGAGAGTGAAGTATTACTATGCAAGGGAAAATGGAGAAACCACAAAAAAGTAGACTTTTCTGCATTTTATTTGGTGATTGCTGCTGATTCTAAAATTCAGCAACATTGATAATGGGAATCAGAAATCTGTTCTCCCCTCTCATTTTGGCCTATAGTTTGAATTATTTCCTACACAATGCCATAGCTTATAGCATGAGTTAGAAGTACTGTCATAAATTAGAGCTTCTGGTTGAATGAAGGAATTTAATCTAAGTCTCTCCATTTCCTGGAGGAACACTCTAACTATAAGATTAATATATAAAGTTTATATATATTAAGAGTGGTGAGCTGTGCTACCAGTTTAGTATCAGAAGATCCAGCCTTGTTTTACTCCTACCCTGAGTCACCCAAAACAAGGACTGCAGGCATCTGTCCTTCAAAGGGATATTTTCATTCCCCAGTGTTAAGTGGACAGGTGAACCGGTCTGCTGCTCTGAGACATGTGTTAGGGGTTTCAGATGAAAAACCTCCATTTTAAATCCCTGTATCTGGCTTGCTGCTGGACAGCCAGCCTGGGAGGCTTTTCATCATTTCGAGACCCCATGACTCCCACCTGTGCTGAGTCTGAAGCCAGCCATATAATACTAAATGCAGGTTCCAAGTTTTTCTCAAATTATGTCCGTCATTCTTCCTGGATATGACAGAAATAAATAAATCCCCTCTCCCAGCACCACACTCCACCTTTGATTATCTGCAGTAGGTGTCAGTTTTGCCTTATGCTGCCCAAATGATAAGCAGACACATTCTGGGCACTTACATCCCTTATGGGATCTAGTTGTATGAGCTCAGTTCACAGAAAGAGCATCCTTTCCTCCACCCTATCGACACCAACTGTGCTCAGCACAGATTGATCCTACAGGTGCATCCAGACCAGACTTCTTGCACTAAGTGAAGCATTCCCTTAAGGCCACATTGAAAACTCAATGCTGAAATGTCATGGCTTCTTCTTCTAATTGGGAAGAGAATAGGAAGTGGAACCATATGCCAGGTCTGAAGATCAATTATTAGAGATTCTTGTTTGACTTTGCTGCAGCAAACAGTCATCAGGGTCTGACTCTAAAGATCTATACTAGACTTGAATCTACAGTCCTCTGGCTGACACCACCTTGTTCACTGCTTCTTATCTTTGAACTGCTTTCTGAATGATTTGTTAGTTGCATAGTAAGAGAATAGTGTCACGTTCCTTTTAAAAACAGGAAGCCAGCAGGCTTAAGGATCACAAAGCATGCCACTAAACCTCGAGAGCAATGAATTTAACACCACACCCTGTGTACATTCCTCTCCCGAGACTGGCATACATTTTATTACAAAATAAAATTTTCACTCTAGTAATATTTTGCTCCAGTATTTACAGCCAAGCTTAGCAGCTACTCTTGATGAACACATTTTCTTACTGCTATTTAAAAGCCACTGCATTCCCTCACTGTCAATAGTTCATCCCACTTACTAAAACCATTTAATTAAACCCTATTTTTCTTATTGGATTAATTTCATTGCTGCAAATCAAAGAGGCTGAAAAAATAATCAAATCTTAACATTAGAAGCACACAGCAGAGTTCTTGCTTCTGTCTCTAAATTTTTAATGGATTTGAAGTGATTAACCTCCAGTTTGGCCAGAAAAAGAAATAAAAATTAGAAAGGAATGCCATAGCTAAGCCTAGGAAAAATAATCACTCCTGAAATTAAAAGTCAGTCTGCTGAAATCAAGAGTCGTGGTTCTGATGACTTCTGTCTGGTGAGTTTTCTGTCCCTGGTTTCCAATTCCTCTGCCTCTCCAAGTACTCTTACATTAACTAAAGAAGCTCTCTCTTAAGAATTTTGCAATAGCTGATCAACCATCCTTTCAAACCTATAGCATTACCAGTAATGAACAATTAATCCTCCGCCTCCTCAGAAATGAGTTAAGCTTGGAACAGAAAGGGAGAAGCAGCAGAAGAAAATGGGCTCTATGAAGCATGAAGAAATTAAAATAAAAAGATGATAAAGAAAATAAACATTAATGGTAGATGAGCAATCAATGAAGTCCAAAGCTTGCAAAGATTGCCTTGGAAACTAAGTGCTCTAAAGGAATTTAAATAAGTATAAATGGAATCTCAGATTTATTTAAGAGTGAATTAATTTTTCAGTGCATTTTCCTTTTTTCCTTTCCTTGCATGATTGTCTCTTAGGCTACTTCATTTTCTGCATATGGTACCACAGGACAACAACACATTAATCTCTAAGTTATATATGTTCTTCCACAGTGATTATTCCAGCAAGTAAAATGTTAACACATTTAAATTAATGCAAATGAGATGGTGGTTTTTTATTGGCTGAAAGTGTTTCAAAAAAGGCTAACAGTGATACACAGATGCAACTTTGCATCTGCAGTCTAATTAAAACTAATCTAATTAAATATGGGGCATCTGCAAAGCTGCTTGAGTACTGCAGACAACACACAGAATTCCTTTTATAGTTGGACAGAGCTTCCAAGAGCCAGTGTGTCTGCCATTTCACTTCATTTGGAACCGCTTTAATAGCAGGTGAGTAATCAGCAAATAAATTCTCCATGGTTGCTTTGGAATTGTTCATTCAGAGAAGCAGTGATAATGTATCCATAGATACAACACAACAGCAACAGAGGCCACATGGAGGCAATGTCCTTTCATTACCCAAAACATACAGCTGGAAAAAACAAAAAGATTGAAGGCATAAGTCATCCTTTAACCTCACTTATTAAGGAAGAATTCTACAAAAAAATACTTTTGCAAATGTATTGCATTACTGATGTGAGTTGTTCACAGCAAAATCAGGCATCATTAAAACTTTGTCTTGTCTAGAGAGTCCTTTTTTAGAATATTTTTTCCCCTGGCAAATAAACATTCCACAGACATTGCATTCAGTAAGAAAACTTACTGCTCTCACCTGAAATTTTGCCATAAGCTATTCTAGCACTGAGAACTAAAATGGCAACAAGGTAATAAGATAATGTCTTTCTCAAAAAATTCAGGTAAGAAATCTCATGTTAGAAAACTGTCTTAAAATGTGTAAACCAGCTACAGTCACATGAATGAAGGTGAAAGGAGGATAAATCTTGATGAAAAGAAACTGTCATCACAACAGACTCCTATAAGGTATTCCAGTAGAAAAAAATACTCTGTATATTCCCACCTTAGAGAAGTAGTCTGAACTGTCTTGATCTATTATAACCTAAAGTAACTATGTTTGTTGAAAGCCAAAGAGAGAAATGTATGGTGCTTGGCAGGAGTCTGAATCCATGCAGAGTAAAGAGGCTCTCCAGATCTCATAGTTTTTCCTCTTTAATCCTTGCTCAAGGCTCACTTGATTACCAAAATGTTGCATTTATTAATATCCATATTAATATCCATAAGATGTTGAATTCCAATATGTCCATGACTCTGTGGGACAGGCATGGCTCTATATTCCTGTGCAGCTCTCCATATGAGGCTACACTTTGTGTTAGAACAGATTAATGGAATGAGAGTGTGCAAGAACTGTACTTGTAGATATGTCTAGGTATGACACTCCCCTAGAAGGCCAACAAACTGATTCTTGCTACCATTTTAGATGAAATATTCACTGTGTAAAAAATGAAAATAGGCTCGAGAGCAGAGCTCTGAAGACTTCTCTTTGCTTGGCTGGAACCCTAAACAGTGAGCTATTTGGCCTGTACAAGCCAGAGGCTAAGCCACTTCTCCCACAGAACAATGTGTTTGAGCCCCTGGCTCTCCCAGGGAGGATTTCTGTGCCACCCTCAGTGAAACAGATGAGTAATGCATTCTCCATGCAGTCTAACCTTTAGGCTATAGGCTCTCTCTCTTCTCTGTGGGGTGAGATACATAGGTTTAAATGTTTAGGCTGACTAAGATGCAAGTCATGTTCTTCCTTATCTCATGGCAGTGCCTTAGCAACTAGTCTTATCACAAAATAAAATTGGCGACAACACTATAGGCATTTCCCTTTCCTTCTTCAGCCACACTGTAGTCCCACTAGCTCCAAGGATGAAAATACAATCTCCAAGTAAAAGAGCAATAGATATGACAAGTAAATCACATAGTGAAAATCGAGTTTGCTGTTTGAAAAAACGTACACAGAGGGCTTTGTTATGAAAAAGGAATCATAAATGATAAAAGTTCGCCAAAATGGCCCATTAAGGTAATTTTCTTTGCTGCCTGGTAAGTATAAGTCCGATTTGAGTCCTTTCAGTTATAAATAGTTACATCAATTTCAGCAAAACTATGCTGAACAATGTTCGTAGGATTATGTGTTGAGGTGAACTTACTAATACACAAGGAAAAAGCACTGCATGTTTGTGACAGCATTCCTTTAACCTAGGAAAGATAATATAGTGATTTATAGAAAAGGGATATTTTGCTAAGTCATAACTAACTTTCAGACTGAAATTACTAATCAAATAGTAATTTTCATGGCATTTTTCTATATCCCAGTGTAAAATTTACTCCATTTTAGAAGCTAGCAAAAGGTATTTTTCCAATACAAAACCTGTATTAAGGTGAGTTTTGTGTTGCACAGGCTGCCACAGATGCCCATGAAACAGAATGAATATTTTCCTTAGTGAATATGTGCACTGATGGTTAACAGCACCATGTACCTCAGGGTAGCAGAGAGTTCTAAAATAAAGAGGTTTTTTTCTCCTAAATATGTACATGAAGAAAAGTTGAAAATAAAAAGTGTTTAACTTTATACGAGGGAAATTTTATTCAGATCTAGACTTCCTTGATGTATTTCATGATATCTTTTGATGTATTATACCAGTGAGGCCACACCTCAAGAACTGTGTTCTTTTTTGAGTCCCTCGCTTCAAGGAAGCCATTGAGATGCTGGAGAGAAGGGCAATAGAGCTGATGATGGGTCTGGAGCACAAGTCCTGTGAGGAGTGGCTGAAGGAGCTGGGGTTGTTTAGTGCAGAGAAAAGGAGGCTCAGAGGAGACCTTATCACTCTCTACAACTGCCTGAAAAGAGGCTGCAGCCAGATGGGGGTTGGCCTCTTCTCCGAGGTGACCAGCAACAGGATAAGAGGAAATGGCCTCAAGCTCTGCCAGGAGAGGTTCAGGACATCAGGAAGAATTTCTTCACTGGAAGGGTTGTCAAGCATTGGAAGGGGCTGCCCAGGGAGGTGGTGGAGTCACCATCCCTGGAAGTCTTCAAGAAATTACCTGGCACTTAGTGCTATGGTTTAGTTGACAAAACGGAGGTTGGTCAAAGGTGGACTTGATCATCTTGGAGATATTTCCAACCTAAACGATTCTGTGATTTGGTGATTTTATTGTGGTA